>JAMAHJ010000081.1:6664-48025 GCA_023627475.1 Aspergillus sp. S3505 | reverse complement strand
ATGACTTGTTATCCAATGATTCTGCCTTGACTCCCCGCATCATCACGTGAGATTGATACGTTGGAATCTGTAACATTGATGTCCCTTTACATATCCATCAGGAAATAACTGAGATGCGACTTCTGGTTTTGTGTGCTGAATAAAATAGTCTTTCGCTGATTGGTGAACAAAGTAGATGACTGTATCTTCTTCTCTGAGGGAGAGACGACCACATAGTTGTATTATCTTCTAAATATCTGCAAGCTTTGGTATTGCAGCAAGTGTCACCATTTCAGACAATTGGAGGGGGCGATAGGAATTAACTGCAATCAGGAGCACTTCTTTGCATAAACAAGCAGACCTATTCTTTTGCCTGCTGAGTTGGATAATTCAATCCATCATCTGATTGTACATTTCATGCAAGCCAACAGGCATTTGGCGGACAAAATCAAGAACTTCATCAGCATCACAGTATTCTGGTCGAATCTGCTGAAAAACCAGGGCCACCCAGAAAGTATTTTCAGCTTTTTTGTGGAGTTCTTCCACAACTTTGCTTTCAATATTTTGAAGCTGTTCACGTGTTTCATGGTCGATGTGTCTATATTTCTTTTCATATTGAGCAATGATATTCTGCATCTGGTGATCAATGTAAGCTTTCACAGCATGTTAGACTTCATCCTCTGCATCCTTTTCAATATTGAACTCTGTTTTGCTCTGTTCAAGGGATAGCTCCGTCTCAATGTCAAATTTATGACGACTGGACACAAGCCACTTGACTTGAGAACTGAGGCCCGACAGTGATTCAATAATAAATCCCAGGAGTTGCTTCAATCCTGACTGACACTCATCAAGCGCATCCACCACCAAGTACACTTGATTCAGCCGGGGATCGCGCAGCATGTTGTGAAGGATTCTGGACATAGCAACAAATGCATTGTTATTCTCAAATAATTTTGATCCTGCTGTGTCATACTCTTCAAGGAGGTGTGAGATGAGAATGGGTTGTTGATGAACCAATCTGTAGATCAAACCCCTGAGGACTGCAGTGGCATTGTTGAGCCTTGCATCAGTTGCCTGGCACAAGAAGAAGGACAGGGAGCTGGATCCAGGAATTGACTGTAAATCCTTGATGATGTGAATCATGAGCATTGTCTTCCCCTTTGTAACGGGCTAGGCCCGAAAGGCACCTCGAATCATGAATGATTCTCGATTGAGGGCTATTCACAGAACCACCTCGAAGTCAGGTGACCTCTGGTCACCTGATCACGAGGACACGCCCGAAATTTATCGCTCGCCATACTATCGATTCTTCCTTTCTCCAACGAGTTCTTTTGTACATATCTATACATTAGATAGCAAGGCTTCGGCCCATTACACCCTTCCCAGGATCCGCTCTTATCCACAGGAGCCGGGTTATCTTATTGTGTCTCCAGTCTGTGAAGGCAGGGTGGTTCAGAATCCGTGTAGAAGATTCAGGCAACAGCCAGCCCTTGCTATCTTCAATGCATTCCATGTCATGCTCAGGATTAGTGAGGTGCAGGTCTTGTAAACACTTTTTGTTCTCATTTTGCTCTTGAAAATCTTTCTGCAACACTGCCTGCTTCTCAAAGCCATGGTGGAGGTCATGGAAGATGTTATGGAGAGTTCTTGTTTCCTCCTCATGGAAATCCACAATTTGTTGGGCACTGTACTCCCCTGAGCTTTCACGCACTGTTGTTTCTGCTTCTCTGATGTTGCGCAGTTGCCCATCCCAGTCATGAAGCTGCACAAGGTTTTTGAGGAAGACATAGCCCCTATTCCAATAGTATGCGTAAGCACTTTTCATCTGGTAGGAGAGGAGTGCCTTGTAAAGGTGGATAATTTTGGCCAAGTTGCAGTCCTGCATAGGAATTACCACTTGGGTTCCGCCTCTTGAGCAGGTGACTGGACAAGTTCCCATACCAGTCTATCTTTCTCACAGCATAGTCTATGCCAGCACAGTTGGTTTCTGTCTCTTTAATTGGGTTGGCTATCATTTATGAGCATATCAATATCCAATCTATTATCTTCAAGCTCAGTGGCTGCACTCACCTGTAAAGCAAAAGTAACACCAGTCCATGCAAGAGCAGCTTCTGGGCACTTTTGTTAAGGGCTAAGCCCACAGCGCTAATGACTAGCTATCATACAAGAGATTCCGTTGAAGAAGAGAAGAACAGATGTCCGATCGGACAGTCTTTTATATACAAAAGTACCTTTTGCGGGATACGTAGTCAGATAATCACTCCCATCATTCTTCCGGATAACATATCATTTATTCTACAGGCGCAGCTTGTGACAACTTTTCAAGTGCAGTACTGATTGTCTTGTTTGCTGCAAGGGCCACATCCACCACATGCCCAGCACCCTGTTTGATATTGGCCTCATGCACAGTCTTGGCCAGACCCCGTTCAACAAGCTGTCTCATCTGGGATTGCTGTGTTTTAGTATCCGTCTGCTCAATCACGTTTTCCTGAATGGTGGGTATTGAGGAAACAGTAGGTGTCAGTAAGTTCCCAAGACAGAACCTTTTCATGATCCTCCACCAACTCAGGCTCATCTTTTCTGAGGGTGTTGTATGCTGTGTCCCAGAGTATTTCTGGGCGAAGCTGTGTGGCCGATTGATTTGGAGCTGAATCCTCTCAGGTGGTATCACCAGCAGAGGGTGTCATTGTTTGTTCAAGACCTGCTGTAGACATGCTATCGACATGTTGAGTCTCTAGCTCCACTTGAAGGGCTTGAGTTGGTTCCATCTTTCTGGGGAGCTTCTTAACAGTATCATCTGGAGGCACAAGATTGGCTTCTCTCCATTGCAGGATTTTTGCTTCGGCTGCTTCCTGCCAGGAAGATAATCCAATAGTGAAGACAATTTCTTTCCTGTCATGATGCTTGGAATGATGGACGAAAGTGGTTGAGATAGCCAAAAGGATGAAAGCGCCAAAACTTCTCAGCCCAAGCCTGTTGGCAGCTATTTTGTGGGGCATTGTTTTGATTGATCACCCAATCCTAACAGATGTGAGAACCCCATCGGTTGTTGGGGCCTAGCGGAAGTCAAACCTCAGCTGGTGTGACGGTCCCGTTCAACGTGAGATCTATTGGTGGACTATCTAGCGAAATACTAGCATGAGGAAGAAGAGGAAAGAGCGTGGGCCTGCCAGCGCTCAACTATTTAATGTGCGAGGGGCTCTGCCCCTAACACAGAACAAAGAAATCAACACAAAGGAATCAAACATGTCATGTGACTTAGCGAGCACCCCTGCTCCGTGACAGCTGGGAAGATTTTAGTCCTTATCATTCTCATATACCCACATTGTGACAAGTCCATCTTGGCTAGCAGGGCATAGTATTTTGATGGAACTTGATTCTGGTAATCATGCTCCATCTTACAGTGTCATTGATAGACCTCACCTAGCTCATGGTGCTGCGGGATCTCTTTCATTGCCCAAGGCCGGTATGCATCTGGGCCAATCATATTTCCTTAGATCTCATCTTTCACTACTCCCCGGAATATCTCCCGATCCCAGAATTCTAATTGTATGATACCAAACTGTATTGTAACTGATGCGCTGTTATTATTGTATCAAAAAGTACATGTGCGGCCTTGGTCCCCCTCACTATCTACTAGGCATCAACACCAAGAACAATCTACTTCAACTACATGTAAATGGCTCCCAGACTAGCTCTTTCAATAGCTCACCTTATCCGTGATATGATACACAGTGATGCATAACTCAGTGCATCCCAGATAGCGGAGGCGGCTGGCTACAGCAAACAGTCTATTAAACATATATGGATGAGATGGCGGTCTTTCTCTGGGATGAATTCCAAACACAGGTGACAAAGTCCAGCATTAGCAGAGCTCTAACCTTCAGAGGAGGTTGGTCCAAGGAGACCAACCAGTAGAGAGCTAGAGAACGCAATGTAGACTTACAGATGTCTACTTCTATAATATTTCAGAGTTCTGCTCAGAGCACCTTGTCTTTGCAAATGAGTCTGGATGTGACAGGCGGATAGGGTTTAGACGGACAGGATGGTCATGTCTGGGTGTTGCACCGGTTCCAGTATCCCAGTTCCATCGCGACCAGCGGTATCAAATATTACCTGCATATGCACAAGACGGGGTTGTTCTCTCCTGAGGTTTTCAGGGCTCAACTGACGCTTCTGTCTTCGGCGATTTCATTAAACAACTTCTCCACCATTGTGGAAAGCGGCCCGAGCCGAAATCAGTCTGGTTATGGACAATGCGTCTTTTCAACTCTGAGAAGATCGCACAATTGTAACGCCCTATTTATCAACAAAGCAACAAAGCAAGCAACCACACCTCATGTGATAAATAGCCAACGTGACCAGGCCGTCACAGGCCCCTGATAAATCAAGCACTTGGCAATAGTCTGTCATACGCTCACACCAAAGGCGATGTTCAACTGTTGCAAAGCACAGTCTAACTTAGGAGCACTCCCTATATGACTTTTGTTGAAGTGCATTGATTGACATGTTTCTAGATGGTTTGGGTAGGTTGTTTTCCCCAGTTTGCATAGAACCTTTAGATGAAGTTGTATTGGTCTTTCTGGTAACATACAGCAAGTTCTGTAATATTACAAAAATGTACAATATCATAAGAACAGGGACGATATAGAGAGTAACTGTATGGAATAGCGTGTTTCATGATAGGGTCTGGGAAACAAACCAAGGGTATTGAGGGGTCAAGCTGATTTCGGGAACTACTGTATACCTCATCCGCTGTCTCGGAAGCAGCCGGGCTTGCCTCGCGAGAGACCTGTTCGGTGGACGTGTTTTCATGCGACGATGGTGTAGGGGTGGGACTATTATCTTCGTTGGCGAGTTCGTTGAAGCATATTCCATGCTCCTCTGGTGGCGTCAACGGGGCATTGAAAGCCATTATGATTACTGCGATTTGTATATATCAACACGCAATAATCGTTAGTTTGTTGTTTCCTGGGGAATAGATATCCTGAGGATAACCAGTCCTTTATTCCTCTATGAATACATTGCCCTCTATGAATACATTGCTAGCTACACCAGCTCCGCGAATCATTAGATATTTATACAATTCTTATGCATGCATATAGACTTATTGCTGCCCGAGACCGCCCATGTGACTAAGGGGCGAATACACCTTTATATACACATTTATCCCTCACATGATTCCTTCATAGTAAACTAGATATCTCACGAGAATGAGTTGCTCTCATAAACATCATTGTTCAGTTCTTCTTGCATGTCCGAGCGTACTTCTTAATATAACGAGGAATAGTGCCCTCCCACAATTTATCACTCTGCAGATAGGCGTACTCCTTCTGGCAAAGTGGTTCAGCAACCAAAGGCATGAGCTGACCGACTTTGCTCATAACTACCGGCATAAGATTGCCCTTAAGACATTTACCGAAATTGTCCAGGGTGGCCGGATCCTGACACAAGTGCTTCCCCTTCAGATGCTGCGCGCAATCCTTTTTGACAACATTCACAAGGTCGTTGGCCAATGCTAGGAGGCTGTGCTGATGTTGTGTAATACCCATGTCCTTTGTGACTATCTTGATGATGGGCTCAAATAGATCATGTTTTGCGAAGTTATCGAAGTCTTGAATGGTGGGTTGGCACCCCTTCTTGCAGATTTCATTGTAAAATTCCTTGAAAATAATATCGGGTTTGTCTCCGAGGCTATCTTTGATTTTCATGCAGGTAGGGCCGACGAAGGCACAGCTGCACGTGACGAAGAAGGATATGAAAGGTAGGATAAGGAAGGAGAGGTTAAAACGCATTTTGACGAACTGGTATTGTTATGATCAATGTGAAATGTGAAGGGCTGATGTTCTTCGCTTTGAGTAATAGCATTGTTTTTATTTAAATGCTTCGATTCTCGTGGAAAGGGGGTGGCAAGTATCATGAGATCCCAGTGTTGGTACTATGGTGTTGACCATGCAATAGTTGATAGAACTTGCTTTACATACTTCTACCGATCTTGAGATCTATTCAATCGGAATTGGAATTGATTGGACGGGAAATATCTCCATTCATTTCCGGACCGTAGATCATTTAGTTTCCAGAATGATTGAAGTCTATCAAAAACTATTGTGCGGCTGATGCCAATCACTTCCTGAATCATATTTTTCTTCAGCTCAGCTGAACAACGGGATAGAAGTATTTGAACGCATATGAATCGTACACCGTATTTCTTCCATAAGAAGATGGGGCTAGCCAGAGAAGCTCTACTTTTCACAGTCTATAGAAAAGACACGATAGATGCTGATTTCCTTTGTCAAAATGTTAGCATCACTTCTAGGATTTGCCCCATTCGGGCCATTAACTGCAGAGTGGTCTGTAACAGTTGTGTCTTGCAAGAATGCCTGAACAGAATATGGACAACGACATTCTCGTTCAGCTTGCAAGTACGTTTATTTTGGTCAGCTCTGATGGCTTTTCGGCTCTGTGCTCATCCTAGCAGTCCGCAGTTTTTAAAGCATGGCTCCATAAATTTTCAACCAATATTGTAGATGTGCTCAAGCTCCGAGACGGCTACTTGATTTCGGAATAGCATTTCAGTTCCTCTTATCTATTGGTATTTTGGTCAGTGTGCCGAGCATGGCCTGTAGACGATCCGTCGATCGACGTCTGATTTTAACCTTCGCGACTTGTACGCGAACACAACATTGCACTGATATGCTCTACTGGACTGATATCCTTGGATTTCCTCTCATATCCTCCATTTGCACCGATATCTGGCACCAACTCACACTCCCTTGTTTCTGTCTTATAAAACGGAGTTACAATCTTTCAAAGACCTCTGGACGAATCCGTTTTAAGTCTCCTCTGGCGGGGGAGAAATTAGACTTTTTTTCCCAGATGTCTCGAGCAACATGGTGAGATCTCAGTATAATCGCACCGCTCTCCATTCTCTCAATTTACCCCGGTGACAGAAGCCCTCTAGGCCCTAGGATCTTCAAATCGTCGTATTCATTTCAAAGCACTGGAATGACAAGGTTCTGGCCTTCATCGATAAACATTATTGTAGCTAGGCTCTTTTTGAGGAGAGCGGAGGCGCGTCGGATCTCATCAGCCATTTCGGAAGGGGCGTAGTACTTTTCATGAAACCGGACCTTCCAGACATGCACGTGGGAGTAATCCCAAAATCAACAAAAGCTTATCGGGGGGAGACTCCATGTCTCATCTAGGACATTTAAGGCAGTGTATATATCGAAGCTGATGCATCAAATCTGAAATATAGCCTAGGAGCTGCAGAGAAGCCGGACAACGATGTCTCACGGCAACGACGCAGCCACATTCAAGTGATCTGTGATAATGCTTCCCAGCGCTATTTGCTGTGGCCCCTGGTATAAGGAAAGATAAAAGCTCAGAACCTGAAATAAGGCGGTTTTCTATCAGAGAGATAACAGGGCCCGTGCAATGTGATGGGCCGTTTGCGACTGAATACTCGATTATCAAACCAACGATGGTCCCTCGGGACGTAATATGTATGGGATGTCTCAATATATAGCTCGGCGCGGGATCTTCGTATTCTCCAACAAACCTAGAAGTAACTTGATCTGTAGCCACCCAGTTTTCCCGATGATCAGTACGGAGTACCCGTTATCCAAAGGTTACCAAGCACTCTTTTTAGGCAGATTGTAAGCAATGTAATTGCCGGGGAAAGATTGGAATTTCCAGTCACGTTCATACCGGCCTCTCGATGGATGAGTTTTCAATGGCATCGGGAGAGACTAGAAGGAAAGAATGGGAAGACCGAACGAGGAAGAAGGACGTTTTAATCTAACTATGGTAAATTAGCCGATGAATGATATTGATTGTTTGACTATGGTAGAACCAGTGAATGCAGATTATTATCAATCTCTATTTGAGGATACGGCTGTTGATCAAGACACGCGACACTACTTAGATCTACAACCTCATCACGGAATCTTCGCCGAGTAGCTTCAGCAAACATACTGACAATTGAACAACGCCGTCAAGAATTAGAATTACGAGACCTGGAGGCAGAAGTCAAAAGGAAAGAAGAAGAGGTTCGCTTGAAACAGCTTCAAAATGAGCAATTAGAGCTGGAACTCATGAGGCAGCGGATTCAAATTCAGGAACAGCAGCAAACTGATTAGCAAATACTCAACAAGTATTCAGAAACTGCTTATATAGTAATATTGAGCCTTCATCATCTCACTGCCTTTTATTTTTCCATTATATCTTTTTTATCAGTAGCCAGCAAGTGCCGAAGAACAATCTATATGTGAGATTCACGACCTTAATCTATTCCGCAACAAATATATATACTTTTGCCGGCAATCAACTTCAGGTAGCTATTGGCCGTCTCATACAGGTAGCAAATATAGCACCTCTGAATCAATTGATTAGAATCTATATTCCAATCGCATGTACATTGTTTTTAATATATCCATAAACGTTTCGATGGATAGGGAAGTCATGTAAGGCAGTTGAAATTAGTGACGCGGATTGAACTTTTTACACGGGCCGTTTCCATCTGATAAGGATTGATCGGATAAATGGTTGACCCGAGTAGCGAGGTCAGGAGATTCTTATAGTCGATGTGTGCGCACATATTGTAGATTAAGCACTCAATCAGTTGCGTATGCGCACATACATTCGTTAGACAATACAGCTCTTCGTTAAACTAGTTATCTCCATATAGGCCTCGTTTAGTCCGGAATAATCGACTCCCGATTTCCCTTTTGAGCTACGATTCGAGAGACCCCGCTTCACCATCTGTATTTTAGTCACATGACTACCAAGGCCATTAATCAGCAGGAACGCGACCCAAAAAACGAGGCCTCGTCATCTGCAACCACTTATACCTTACCCGCCAGGAGCACCAGTGCACTTGAGATAATCACGGTAGAATCATAGAAAGTTCAAGCACATTGAGAGCGACGGGTGTTTTGGTACATCTTGGACCATGTCTTTATCCAAACGAACAGATTCTACAGCCAGCCATTTTCGGGACAACCTTTCATCAATTTGGCAAAGGCTCGGCATAAGGAGATTTGGGGGGTATTAATCTACAAAATGGAGAGCGATACTCGGTTGAGATAATCCTGGACAAGGTACTAAACATACCTAGATAGAAACAAAGCCACGTTGCTAACCCATGAATAGTTTCTCGGTTCCCATGCCGCCATCCCTGCATTGCAGTTCTCGAAGGCCAGTGCTTCACTTAGAAAGCTTTGAAATGATAACATTACTCGGAACCAAGGGCCCCCCTGAGCGACGTAGAGTGTCTGCTTCCGGAGCTAGACCTATGTCATATCACACTTTGCCATGGTCAATATGTGCTGTGGGTGGGAATTGATGACAGAACTATCAAAGCCCACTCACAAACATACCAGAACCTGGCCACACCTGCAGGAATTATGAAGCTTGGTCTTGCTCTGATGGAGAAGCTCGCCACTTTGCTTCTGCTGAAAGTTATGATCCTAGCTACAATTCAGCTTCGTGTGTTGTTCACTTCAGCACACGCACTATACCCGCTACTAGGAAAGAACTTCTAGTGCAGACTTTTTAATCGAAACTGTGCAGGGCCCTCGAGAAATTGGTGACACTTATTCGACTTTATTACCCTGAAATTTTGGGAAGGCATACATAATAAATCCCTCTGACGAATACCTCACATCTCTTGATATCCCCGAGTCTCTTTTGAGGAATACTGTATTGTTGCAGAATCCACCAAGCCTGGCTGATTGCATGGGCTCCCAAATACCACCAGAGTATGGCGGCACAGGAAAACCTTTTGACGGAGTGCAACTTCCTCCCAAATTCCAACTTTCATAATACATCAGAGGAAAGTCTGGATTCTAAGACACAGAGCGACAGTACAGCGGTAAGCACTATTATAAAAACTCCAGAAGCGGAAAAAGAGATTCCAACTTCCCTAAGAAATCCAAAGCCCATGGAGGAAGAACCTCGCTTAGTCTACTCTGAAACCATCGGTCCTCCATCCATCATCCTCGACCCAGATGACTTACAGACGACAGTTGATCTTTGTCCCGGCAAGATGGGAGCAAGTCTCACTTTCGCAGACTCAGATATGATTGTCAAATATGGTCATGGTGTTCGCTTAGCAGAAGCCGAAGCTCTACACTTGGTATCTACCTGCACAACTATAGCAGCACCAAAGCTTCTCAGTGCTTACATTCTCGACGGCACCGGATATATCATTATGTCGTATGAGCAGGGAGAACCTCTGGAGCACTATTGGCGCGTCTCAGAGGGCGAGCAAAACCGTATTCTAGAACAACTGCGTGGTTACGTGAGCCAAATGCGGGACATTACAGGAAATTTTATCGCGGATCTTGATGAATCACCCTGTCGAGATGGCATCTTTGAAGCAGGCTACGGAGACTACACACGCTACAGCTATGGTCCTTACCCATCCGAGGAGACTTTCAACGAAGAAATAGTTCAGGCCTTGCGAGATCGGTTGTCCCAAAAACCCTAGGTGAAAACGACACTGCATTCAACTTTTTCAACAGCGAGTATCTCTTATACCAGACTGTCCGGGGGCTCAAAGGGCACAAAATCGTGTTTACGCACAGGGATTTGCACCAGGAAATATAATTGTCAAGGTCGATGGTACGGTTGTTCTTCTGGACTGGGGCCTCGCTGGGTTCTGGCTCGAGTATTGGGAGTTTTTTCGTGCGATGTTCAGTCCAGGGTGGAGGGCATCTTGGGATCGTATGGTGGGAAGGTCCATTCTGCCGTACTATGTCGAGTATAGTGTGAATAAAAGGGTATTTGGAACCGTGTGGAATTGATATGGGATAGATCTTGTTAAGAACTAGATAGTTACCACATTCGATTCGAATCGCTTGTCCCTGTGTACAGAAACAAACCATCCTCATTTCTAGTGGAAACAAGCAACAAAAGCCCGGGTAAAGACTGTAGCTAGTTAGTTATATTTTGAATTTAGGAAAGCACTCCTTCATCAAAGTAGCCAAAGGCGGCTTGACAAGCCATAATGGCACGGTCTAACTTGGCTTTGCGGTCTTTGTTTACTGTGTCCTGCCGTTTACGAACCACAAGGAGCTCACTGAGGGACTTGGATTCTTCAGGAGAGAGTTTATACATTTTATCTGGGTCAATTGAAGCACTCAAGGAGCACGCAAATCGCATCATATTAGCCAGCATCGTAGTTGGTAATAGGTATGGTAAAAGCTCTGAAATTTAAATAACGGTAAGAATATGACATTATTTACATTATGAAAGTTACGTGTGGCGCTTGTGTGCACGGGCCATATTCCACACGCCTGACGGACCTTGGCACCCTAGTGTGTGGCGTTAGCTTTTAGCGTGTCGAACCCAACTACTTTCTGCCCGAAAAAGGACCTCGACCGACCTGTAACCACTACGGTCGGGGCTGCAGATAATCCGGCAGTGATACTATTAGATCCGGATATTGAGAGAGGAGTGGCTATGAAGCTATATGGACAATATAGAATGTGCTATTGAATCATCTGATAGTCGTCCAGAGGGTTGATCTATATTTGAACCAGAATCAGAGGAAGCTGCTATCTAAAGAGTGGTGGAGCTAGCGAGAGCTGTCCAATAATAGTAGGTGATACTGTATGCTGACACCTCAGGCATTTATCAGATTTGACAATATCTTCGGCTCTGTACGCATGATTATTTGAGAATAGAAACGATGGGAATTGCCAGTCAAGCCCATATAAACCCTCACAACGCGCCCAACAGGCTTCCCAATGGCACTCCGAACATACAGCCAAAAATCCTGTTCATTTTTCCTGGCGGGAGAAAGGTCGCGCTCAACGCCACGGACTTCTGCTGAAAAGGGGTAAGCCGCTTATATGAAATGGTCTGAACGAATTGGTCAAAGATTCGAATATGCGTTTTGTAGAAGCGTTCAAGTGATGGATCCGTAGCAGGTAGTATTTCTCTTGCATAGTGGTCAATTCAGAAGAAGAGCCAGTCAGGTCAGGCTTGACTGAGGGAATAGGGACGAGGTTTCCTTGGACATGGCGAAGGTATTCCGATAAAATGGCAGGGGATTGTCTTGCTTATGATTGGTCACGTCGTTGTGTTGCTTGGTCAATTCTTCTCACTAGGTCGGCTCTTTATCTCTCTTGTTCGGCCATCTGTCCATTTCCGGCAGCCTTTTGATGACACGGTTCTTCAGTCCTCTCAGATTCATATCTGAGGGTGAAGATTAACAAGGATTGGAGGCTATGAGAAAAGGGAACAATGATAGAGTGACTTACCCTGGGTAATCGTACGAGGCGTTACTGTACGAGTACGAGGTAATGGTCCTGATCATATGATCGGATCTGCAATGTACGTGGAAGATCTGTATGTGTTGGCAGGATCATGCGAGTTATTGAGAATGTACCCCGTACTGTGCGCGGTTAGAAGTCCGAAGAAATCAGAGGTCAAGATATGGAAAAAGAGAATGATAGCTTGATTATTAGTCTTTTATTAGAATTTTGCTTGCTAAAGATCAAGGCAAATGCTATCGCAGACTATAGGTACACGAGAAGGCGACACAGTATCCGTCATCCCCTGTTATTCAACCCAAATTCCATTCCATTCGATGACCCAATTCAATTTAATCCAAGAAGTAGAAAGAGAAAAGAAAAAAAAAAAACACCGATCCCATCAACACCAAAGCTGAGAATGCGTATTTTTAGTGAGAGAAGAATAGAGATTAATTAAAGAGATTCGTAATGGTCGTAGACTTCGTAATATGTAGTAGCAATAGTAATATCGAAAGACGAAGGCGAATTAGGAGATATACTGATATGATCGTCTTCGTCTTTGTACCGATTTGCGCCTTTTGTCCGGTTCCCAATATGTTGATTTGATGCTCGAAAGAAGACTGGTTGAAGTAGCCAGTGTCGTGATGGACGTAAGGGAAGGTGAGAATCGACGGTCAACTAACTGGTTATCCGGACCGGAAGGCACTGTGCCGGATTTGACCAAAAGTGCTGCCGTGTTTTTTCGATACAGCTGATGCCCTTTTCCAATAGTCCATCCTTTGCGTTCTCCGTCTCCTTGTCGGATGGAGAGGAGGGAGAGGACGAGGTCGATGATTGTGAAGAAGAGGATTGTGAGGATGTGGTGGTAGTAGGTGAAGGCTTCACGGAGATCTGGAACCGAACATGCAATTGCTTCCTGTCCGAACCCTCCTCGTCTTCATCGTCCTTGCGACCCTTGACCTTGTTCTTGTCCTCATGGTCGGCTCCCACCAGCGGAAGTTCCTTGGTTTGCTTGTCTTCCTTCTCTTCCTGTTGTTGCTGCACCTCTTCCTCCTCATCCTCATCGTCATCCTCCATCTCAAAAGAGTTGATGCGAGTAGTCATATCCTTCTGCGCCCATTCCATAGACGAGCAGTGGAGGCGAAAGTGGCCGAGACAACGACGGATATCAGGATTCGGGGCGGTAGCCTCACGAGCGAGTTTTTGACGGGAGAGAGAGGTAAGTTTGTAAGGAAGAGAGGTCTTGTCAGCCAGCGGAGGCCATCGTTTATTCATCGAAGGGTTGCTGGCGGAGAATTTTGGGTTCATGTCCAACGAGGTGATGGCCATGGTTGGCTATTAAATCCGGAGTATTATTATTTAAGAATAGATGATTGATCGAACATGCGCAGCAGGCCACTTTTTGTAGACAGAATTGGGTGCAAGATGATGAAAAGGCTTATGTGGTTGATGTCATGAATGGGTGGCGATGGAAAACCGGATTGCGGCGGGGTGAAAGAAGAAACAGGTGTCGTCGAGTTTGAGCGAAAGGATATATCAGGGAATTTAAATCAGAGATTTAAAGAGAGAAACTGGGAGAGGAGGGGAAAAGAGCAAAGAAAAAGTGGGAGGCAGAGAATAGCGGGTTAAAAAGTGGTCTTAGGGGAGGGGGGAGTGTTACGCCAGCGGTGCCTGGAAATGTCCAGGTGACCGTCTGATCGAACAGAATCTGCAAGCGGCGAGTCTAGACCGTGGATCCGTGGTTTTACCGTACGCAAACAGCACTCTTACTTTCCTCCACATGTATATCAAGTAATCCTAAGACTGTGTACAGAATTATATCTCTGATAATTTTCCATGCAATTTTATTCATTCTCTTCCACTCACAAAATAACTGTAAAACTCTTTCGTACGAGACTGTGACTCAAGTGATTCAGCATTCTGCCGTGGCCCACCGACAAAACCGGACGGGCAGGTGACCTTGGGTGGATCCCGGTTGGTCGGCACTACTGAACTATGGAATATTCGATGCGTTGGTCTGATACGCATCTAGAGGTTTCTAGAGATCCTACCTTACCTTGCCTATTCCGTATAGCTGCTATACATTCATACAGAGTGGTACTAGTAATCAATTCTAATTTCTATCAGGATCATACAACACATTCTTGTGCCTAAAAAGACAAGCGAATCGCTCTTCCCTAATAGGCATACCGAAATCCCCAACCCATCTTATTGGTCCCAGTCACCCCGCAGACCCTCATTTTACTTTTTAAGGTTAAGTTTGGGACGCTGACCCTGATTGGCCTCTTAACTTAGAACACGTTAGTCATGATGCCCCACGCTGCATGGTCACAGGAACACCCTGAATGGCAATCTGGGGTTGTCACCTGACTGTCTCTCAATAGTTGTCCTGACTATGGTGCTACCGAGAGGACTAGTAACGACGGACGCTTGGACTATCCCCAGGATTGACATTCAAGAGACCAATTCATCCCGTACTGGGTATGTGCGGTTTCTTGGGGGCATCCGTTCATGAATTCGCCATATTATTAGGAGATATTATGGATCTTCACCTCCGTGGACGCTCACTAATGATGATTCACACACTCAATGCTCTGTAACTACTCTGTACCTCGGGTATCCCTCCCCGGGCCACGTCGTCGACTGATATTGACTTTTCCGGTGCATTGTTCCGGGTTGTCCGAACTCTGGGATACTTCGGGACAATACTATTGGCTTACCTCATCTTTTCATTCGAAAGTGCTTATTGCTCCGTAATCCGGAGTTCGCCCATTCCTTTCTCATGTCCGGTTCCGCACTTTAATGCGGGATGCGTGTTGAATCCCACGGAACGGGGTCTAGACTGTTTTGTATGACAGGTGCATTTTCTGGGCGGGATTGAGGACAATGGAGTTGCCACTTTGGCATCATGGATGACAAGTAATTGTTTCTAGGGTAGATGCTACATTAATTGGATTGTTGCATGCCTTGGTTGCACGGGCCTGCATGTTCCTGTCCCCATAGGAACTACATTACATCTGCTAGTATTACCCTTTTTTTTTTTTTTTTCAATTCTTTATGGAGTATTTCTCAATCTTTCTCTCAGTACTTATACTCCATCGAATTGTGCATTATCACGACGCATACACATACAACCCTAAAGATGACCCCAGAATCACGTGTTCCGTATCACCAACCACACCATCCAAACAAACAATCATGACCGCCCAACCAATCAGTCCAAACGGTCGCTCCCCAACCACATCGTCACACCATGGCCTTCGCAGCCCCTGTCTCCAACGGCAAATTCTCCTTCGCCGTCGACAGCTTCTACGTCGAAACCTCCGGCCACAATCTCCACCGCCGCGCGACCGTCCCTGAGCTCCAGTCCCTCTTCGACACCAGCACCCCCAGCGCTACGAACAAGACACCAGACCCCGTGGGACACTGGTATGAAGCACAGTTGTTGCATTATGGACTTGCGCCGTCGAAGAATAAGGCTGTTGCGAAGATGCGGTTGTTGGATGCGGTGAGGGGTGGGGGGTTGGTTGTGCCGAAGGATATTTTGAAGGTTGAGGAAGATTTGAGAAAGGAGTGGAAGAGGAAGGATAAGGAGGCTAGGAGTGCTGCTGGCAATGGTGCCGCTGGTGTGAATACTGGAGCGGGTGCGAAGACGACTAATAGAAATAAGAGGAAGGGGGCCGGTGAGGAGGAGGGTGCGCCGACTCCTCAGGCGGCGGCGACAGCAAAAAAGACCAAGGCTGCGAATTCGACTCCTGCGAAAAATACTGAGGCTGGAAATGGTGCGAAGAAAACTGCTACTAAGACCTCTGCGGAGAAGAGCGAGCCTGCACCTATGCCGACTGCAGATCCAGCGCGGCCCCGAACAAAGCAGACGGCGAAATGCTCAAGAGGAGCTGCGACAGTTGGTTCCAGGGGAGCCTCGACAGTCGGATCTAGGAATAATCGGACTCCAGCAGTGACTGAGCCAGAGCCAACGCGACCCCCTCGAACAAAGCAAACAGCGAAATGCTCCAGAGTCAGGGGAGGTGCGACAGCTAGCTCTAGAGGCATGTCTCAAACTCCCGCGGCTTCAACTGAGAGCCCAAAGCCAGCTCGGGCACCTCGAACCAAACAGACAGCACGCCGCTCTAACCCTTTCTTCGGTGACCGACGTCCCATGGATCCGCTCTACAAGCAGGAATACTCGACGCCCGTATACCACTCTTCTCCTGAAAATGTAGGTTCTTCCTGTATAATTTGTTTAGCTGTGTTCTTTCTAATATATATACGACAGGATTATGGCCCCAATCCAATGGAGATCGATCCCACTGGCGATTACAAGAGTAGGGACGAGTCAGATGACCCCGACAACGGTTCAAAAACTCCCCTTCCCCCGCTAGGTCTAGTCAACGGCGAATATGAAATCTACTCATCGGACTTGAACCAATGGCCGCAGTTCCCTGAAGATGAATTCACTCTTATCCTGGGACTAGCAGGCAATTCCATGTGGGGATCATACGACTTCGGGATGTTCCACGGTATCATGCATTTCGAAGAACGGCCCTGGTCATCCTCGTACAAGAAGATCCAATTCACGTGGCGCGGGCGCAATAACAGCGAGGGTGAAATGTCCTTTGGACCAAATTGTACCGGCTGGATTCAATTCTACGGCGAGGGCAGAATCTGCGGCCAACTGAACTGCTACGGCAATGCGAGGTTCTCGGGCCAGAGGATCAGTGGCGAGGAAACGCAGCCGCCGCGGAGTGTGCAGAGCATGCGTGAAGAGTGGAACGGGTACAACCAGGTAGAATATGATAATGAGAGTCGACGACGATGGGGAGGGTGGTAGACGTTCCTTGGCTTCTCTTGTTCAGCGGTATGACCCGTTGCGATGGCGGGTAATCCAGCTGCAAAATCGGAGAGCTGCAGATAAAATGCAGTCCAAGCGTCAATGGGCCAGTGCTGTGCAGATATTGGATACTCGAAGTACGTATAACATGATCATCCGATGGAGGGTTCGTGTTGATTTTCGGTATCCTCTAGTTTATTGGCTAAGTTACATCCTGGATTGGGAATCACCCGGGCCTAGCCATCATAATCAATATCACCAGATCGCTACCCACTACTCTATTATCCAATAAAAATAATATTGATTCGCTAACGTTAGTGTCCGGCTGCCTGCATTTCTCGCCACTGGTCCGAACGGTTCGCCTGCATCCATTGCTAGTGTTGTAGTATCAATAGTCAAATAGTCACGTTCAAGTGACTAACTTGACGTATGTGGTCACCTGCGCTTGCCACAGTTCAATATATACCCCTACCACGAAGCATTTAGACTGTTTCAAGTCCGCAGTGGCAAGATCAAAGTATCTCCTTCCTCTACGGGTACTCGTACACACTTAGGAATGCCATAGGGCGGGTCTATCACTCGACAATTGTCCCTAATAAACATAAACTTCCACATCAATGTAACGCTACCCACGCACTCTTCATATAACGCTTATAGAACCAACATACCCCGGAATATCATCCAAAAAAAAAATTGCCTCAAAAGTCATGCACCAGGTTCCCCTCCCGCCCAATAAGGATGACGGGGGATCGTCGATTGACTTTATACAAGAATGTTTGGAGATAGTCAGAAGTATGCAGCCGGGGGCCTGAACTCAGTTTTAATGCAACAGGCCCGGATGATCGATCTGCCTTTGCCCTTTCTGGCACATTGTGCTATGTTTACGCTGTACAGCACATAGGCTTAGTTTTGTTTCCTGGTTCTGGTCCAAGCTATCGCTATCGACGTAGCACTACAAAAAGAAAAAAAGAGAGAAAAAGAGGGAGAGGATGAAGTTAGTCTATTCTTATAGAGGACTAGTGAGACACTATTATTGCATCTACCGCGATCGATCGGTCCATTGGCCAGAGGGCTTTGCATAGACTTTGTTTCTGAGTATAGTGGCAAGATGATTGCCGTCGGGGCAGGCAGAGTAGAAGTACTTTTATTAACCGGCGGCAATATCCGGTATCCAGACTATCAATGTTTTCGGGGTTTGGACGAGGTATACTATTCTGCGGAAGTCGTGATAAGTAATGGTTAAATTACTTCAAATATATCAACAAGCGCAAGGTCACAGGGCCTCAAGAATCTATGGTTCATCTGGTATCATATTCGCAAATAAGAGTCGATATCATCTCTTCGATTCAAGAGTTCATTCCGAGATCTTCGCATGCGCCACGAGTATTCTTACTCCTCTCAGAGCATTCTTCTTGATATCGGAGTAACCCCGGATATATCCACCGATCTCCCGGCCTTTCTCGTTTCGCAACTCTCCACCTCTCTCCCTCTTTTATCGTCTAACATACTACATACGGAGTACTATATGTCAGGATTACTATGTTTAGTGAGACTATTGATCCTTATCTCCTGGGCCTGTACCCGTCGTCTTCCGTCGGATCAAACTTAGCGTCAGCCTCAATTGTGGCGGTGCGATCTCGCAAGGGCACCAGCCACGCGCCTATCACCCACCGCTTACCTGATCAGCAGTATCCGAGCTGATCGGTTGTCCACCTTTCATATCTTCACATCCACCTCCAACTCCATCCACTCCATCTCATTTACCCATTTATCTGGCTTCCATCCCGTCCGGGTGTGTTCAGCCACTCATCTCTCATCCGTCGCATCGCACCCCATCCTTCCATCCATCCAACTTGTCCACTGGTTTATCACTATCCCCCCCACCCCCCGGTCCATCATAGTGTCTATCTATACACCTATTCACTACTATTGTCCGTGCTTCTTGCATAGCTGACTGCATATGTGACGTTCAGCGGTGTCGTGTCCTCTCTGCCTCTCTCTGTCTCTCTCTATCTCTCGTTTCTCATTCTCTCGCTTATCCGACGACCGACGAGGATCTTAACTCACTTCCTTGATTTCCTTGTTGCTTACTCCATCCCTTCCCCTCCTTTACCCCTCCCCCTTCCGCCTGCCTGCAGCCTATACTACTTGTGTTACTCCCTTCCCCCCGGCCCAAGCATAAGCGTTTTGATTGACTCTATTCGCGTCTCGCTAACGCGCGCCTTACCCTCCTTTCCCTTCCTTCCTCCCCGTCTCTTCATCCACCGAGGCTTTGCGACGGCTCTGCTTGACTTGTTCGTGCAGTCATTCCTTGGCCCGCCATGTATGACACTTCCCACTCCGCCCCAATGAATGGAGTCGCGGGTGATCTTGTCGATGGGTCGGGCACTATCAATCCCGCTGCCTTGGATAATGGTACGTTCCTTTTTTTTTTTTTTTTCCTTTGTTTTAAATAATCAATGACATCGCCCTTTTTTTTTTTTTTTTTTCCCTTTTTCTCGTATTTTGTCGCATGACATATGCTGGCACTGTCTCATCACCCTTTGTTGTCACATCTGTCGCGACCGCTTTTTGTTGCATATTACGTTTATTATATGTTTCGCCTTGTCCCATATGGCGCCTGTCAAACTAATAATTTATTTTTCTAAGTAGCCTCCATCGCTCTTCACACGCCTGCAGAATCATCAAATATAGTCCCTCGGGGGATCAAGCGCAGTCGGAGCCCGGAATTCAATGCACTTATAGATGGAGACTATGATGATGGTATGTGCATCCTGCTCACCTTTTGTCGCTTATTTATCCTTCTTTCCCTTGAAGTCATGTGAGGATTTGCAACTCGAAATCGCTTCTGTTCGAACCATATCTTTGCTTTCTTGATAAGGAAAAAGTAGATATCGGAGTAGACTCGCGACATCGTTATTCCGTGGGCGCTGTTATTATTGTTGCCTTTTCCCGACGCGCTCATGTTAGCTGACACACACCCGGCATAGGAACTGATGAGCACGCTCGTCGGAAACGAGGGCGTCCTCCAAAGATTCAACAACGGCCATCTACCGCTGATCAAGCCTCCTCCTCTACATTAGCCGCTTCAGGTGTCCAACACCAAACGCCGCGCATGCAGACGCAACCGCTTCCGCCGGCGGGCGCCGCCGTGTCACCACCGCAGGCTTCGCCTTCGGAGAAGACTACTCCATCTAAAGCCACTGTGATCAAAGCACTTCCGACCGTTCGCGACCACACCACGGACCAACTCGATGAGCAGGGGGACGAATACATTCCCAAGGAGTTCGACGATGCCGGTGAGAAAAAAGTGGATGCCATGGGTTATCCCCAAGGCGGTCGGGAATACAAATGCCGAACCTTCCGCGTCGCTCCTCGTGGTAAGAAACTCTTCATGCTTGCGACCGAATGTGCGCGTGTTCTGGGGTATCGCGACTCATATCTCTTGTTCAACAAAAATCGCTCGCTACACAAAATTATCGCGACGCAGGTGGAAAAGGATGACATGATCCAGCAGGACATCCTGCCTTACTCGTATCGATCCCGCCAAATCGCCATTGTTTCAGCCAGATCCATGTTCCGCCAATTCGGCAGCCGGGTCATTGTCAACGGACGAAGGGTACGCGACGACTACTGGGAGAGCAAGGCTCGGAAACAAGGGTTCACTGAGGAAGATTTGGCCGGAGAAAAGCGACCGGGTGCCGCCAGGCGTGACGCGGCTGCTGCGGCTGACGCTGCGAACGCCAATATCTTACCAACCCTAACTCACGGCGACGTGATCTACAGCAACGCGCTCGAGGGCATGCCCCTGCCCGGCGCTCCGTCTGTTTCTCTTTCGCAGCTTCCGATCTTCAATATGACCACCACCGACGACCCTCGGCTGCGCGAGTACAACAGTATGCCGCGTGCGCGCCAGGAGGTTACCGGTCAAACATACCAGGACCGTAGCCAGCCCAGCTCGGCGGCGGACATTCTGAATCAGGCGTCGCATACGGCGGATTTCAACAAAATCTTGACCTCGCAGCGTGGGTTTCGCCAAAGGGGCCTGGAGGATTTTTACGCCAAACAGCGTGAGGCAGCAGCAGAAGCAGCGCAATCGCAACCTGGGCAGCTCGACGCGGGACAGCAGTCGACATCACAATCTCTGCAAGCCTCTCAGATTGCCGCGGGAGGAATAGCAAATTCGTCCGCTCCGCAGCCTGTCATGTCTCATCATCAGAGTGCCATGATTGGCGGCGGTCAGTCCGGTTTCCATCCGCCATCGCACCCACAAGCCGCGATTGCACCATCGCCTACAGTACGAGCCATGCCACCAGGCATGCGGCCAGACCTGATGCAGCGACCAGCCGCCTTGCCAACGCAGACGCCTCCCTACGGATATCCGTCGCAGCCGCAGCAAATGTGGGGTCAACCGCCTCCCCAACCACAGCCATCACCGTTGTCTAGCACGCCAGTCGCCGGCATGCCCCAATACGCGCATCTGCACACTGCACCACAACATTCGCCATCTCCCCTGCCGCACAGTGTTCAGCAACCGCATCCTTCGCAATCACCTCGCAATCAACCTCGTCCGTCCGTACCCTCGATGTCGCAACCATTCCCTATTCATCACCCCCAGGCAGCGCAGCAAACACCTATGGCGGCATCCATGGGATTCCCTGGAGCTACGACAGCCCCATATTCTGCCATGGCTCGAGCCATGTATCCCGCCACCCAAGGCGGGGGCCAACCCTTTATGGCCGGAACACCGCAACCCGGGCTTGCCATGGGCATGAGTGCGGGAGGTGCGATCCCCGGCTGGCCATCAGCAGCTGGTGGGACAATGCAGTCCGGACCCCCTCAACCGGGTCAGTCCGGAAGTCCTATGGGATGGTCGGGTTACTGAGTTGTCTTGATAGCTGGCGTTGGTCCAGGTTGGCGTTTAGGAGGTACGGGACAGCAAGACTTGCAGGGAAAACAGCACGGCTCCGAATGGTCTGGTTTATCTGTTCTCTTTTTCATCTTACCTCGACACCCTTCTCTTTCATTGTCCTTGGCCAAGGGTTCTAGCTAATGTTAATGGTGCATACTCCTGTTTCCCTTTCCTTTTCTTCTTTCTTTCTCTCTATACCCCTGTTATACCCAGTTGAGTTTTTGCCTGCTTCTTGTGATATCTATCATTTCTTTGATATCCATGCCAGTATATAAAAGGCTGGCCAGACACGACAGTGGATTTTTGCCAGTTTGTTATTTATTCATTCGCCTGGTTCAGCATTCCGCGCTGCTGTTTGTTGGTTTTGCATTTATCGTGATGATGTCGGATGACTCGAACCAATGTCTAAATTGCATAGTTGTTTACTTCTCCACTCTATTCTTACTTGATAACTTGGTAGTGCTTCGAACAATTGGATTACTGAATTGATCAAAATTCGTTATATAATGGCATTTTTGCGATCTCTGAGGGAGAGAGAGAAAATTAAAAGCAAAAAAAATTAAACGTCCCCGGGAAGGCTCGAACTTCCAACCTCCTGATTAACAGTCAGACGCGCTAACCTATTGCGCCACGGAGACCGCTTATGGTTTATAGCCCCGAGCTAACAAATACATATGGTTAATACTGCTGGTATCAAAGCATTCTAAGCGCGAAAGCTCAACTATCCCACCGGTTCTGGACATACTTTTTTGTGAATTGTCGCTGAATACCGCTTCTAGAATAACTTTTACGACAGATGATAGATAACAATGGGTATTTGGCTGTGAAAGGGGGATCGATTGTCTCTGTGTACTTGTACATGTCGAGAGTAAATATATATTTGGGGAAGTTCAACAATCTCGACAGAGTATAGCGATGAGACCAGACCATGGCTAGCAAACAAGTAAATCTGCAAAACACAGCTGGATACTTCCAGTGAACCCAGCCCCTGTAACACTATACGGATACACCAAGAGATATTTATTCTGTATCAGCCTCCGTGGTATCTTCTGCGGCGAATAAAGCAAGGCTGACAATACTACTATCTAGGCCTGTTAGTTAGCCTACCACCCCGAATACACACACATTCATTCTTAGAGTCAGGCGACCCAATATAAATCTCAAGCCACTTTATCTAGTTACCTAGTTACTCTTGAACACACGCACTGTATAGCTGCTAATTAGCTGACTGTAATGTCATTGGCCTAGCTTGGGTGGCTATGGTCAATTGTATATTTGTTCTGCTTTTCCTGCTCCTTGCTTCCGGTTCTGATTCGTCCATTTACCCGAATGGTCACATACCATTATCGTGCGTCGCGCCTGTGCATAATTTTCTCAACTCCGAAAAACTGAGCTGCAAGTCTCGCCGCTTCAACGACTTTTTTTGTTTGCTCGTCAATTGTCCATAACCCGGCTCACCGGAGGGAAGCAAAGTAGTTAGAACATCTCATCCACACACAGAATGAGACGAAATCGTTGCCAGACAATACCTTGACAAGAGACATAGTTTCAACATGTTCAGTTCTGATACGCGTCTTTTTGGCCAGCCGATATCACAGCCTGCCAATGCTAAAGTAAAGGTACCCCGGTCTGGCTATCGAGGCAGAATTTCACATCCGTCCAATGCCAACGAGCCTGATCCAAATGGAGATGTGATTTTAGTGGTTTCGCCGCCAGTACATCTACCCCTGTATAAGCGAAACCCCGACCCATTCGGAACGAATATCAAGTCACCCTTTTCATTTGCAGAACCTCCCGCAAGAGAACCTGCTACATCAATCGGACAAACAGTTTCAAGTACGCCAGCAGTTTCAAGTACGCCAACCGAATCAGAACCACCAAAGACCCGCTTTCGGGTCTCATCAAAACAACTAATGCTGGCCTCGGCGTACTTCGAAAAGATGCTTACTCCCCGGTGGCGAGAAGGTCAAGTACTTGGTGCTGATGGTTCGATCGAAGTGAACATTCCTGAGACAGACCCATACGCACTCTTGATCATATTGGACATTATCCACTGCCGCGGGGCACGGGTTCCTCGCATTGTGGACTTTGACAAGTTGATCGACCTGGCTGTCTTGACCGACTATTTCCAATGCCACGAAGCCCTCGAACCTTATCCATCAATATGGCTTGAATCATTGAAGGGAAAAGTTCCTTCTGTACACTCTAACATAATTGTCAAATGGATTTTTGTCTCTTGGGTCTTCAATTATGACGCCATCTTCTCAAGGGTAACCAGAACTGCACAACGCCAGGCGTTATGCGACATTGCCCTCTTAGAGCTGCCCATACCGCAGTCTATCTATTGTGAGTGACAATAGGATGCCATTCAGAAACGCTTTGCTCACGTGCTTAGGTGCAATCAACCATGCCAGAAAAACCGCATTGGCCTCAATTTTCACTGCTCTCAAACGACGTCGGGAATACCTGGAAACCAATAATAAACCCACGTGCTGTGATGAATGTGATTCATTACACCTGGGAGCACTCATTAGGCTAATGAAATCCCATAATCTCAATTTAGAATACCCATACATAGGCCTCTCTGTCGAAGCTGCTGAGCAGCGGGTGTCTAGTTTTAAACAACCCCGCAGCATCCACCCAACAACAACAGCATCTGCTCCAATTACTTTATATCATCGACCTTCCGAGGCCAAGGCGAACTCTAGGCTCCTCGGTGAAGGTACAATGCAGGAAATTGAAAACGCTATCTCCGTACTCCAGGGTCTTGAATTGAACTGATTCTGGACACTGGTGTGCTTTTATGTCCAAAAAGAGTATCACTTCTTTTCGGAAAGGGGCGGCAACAAGAGAAAGAGCCTGTGATCTTTCTACTTCCACACGAACGGCACCTGGGATTTCTTTATCTTATGGATTCCAGTTATATGACCTAGGACGCATCGCGTCTCATACTCTATTTGACGATGTGATGGTTAGCAGATGGCCAAAAAGGGCTACTTCGGCTGCCGTTTTCACGAGTCCTGCTTAGACTGCGGCAGCATCCGACAGATCAAATGGCATCCAATTATCACACTTGGATGTCTAACTCGACCTGTTGGATATTTTAGATATCCAACAGTATACTACAAGGATGCCAGGGCTTATGACCTAGAAGAGACTGCGATATTTTTGACGTGTTCAGTATGTAACAACTGATTTCCTGGAAATCATTCTGGAAACTATGTATTTAATGGATTTTGATCGAAAAGGTGGCCAAGTAGTTTCTTTATTTAATGATTTCCAAACGAATTTTTTGTTAAATTGTTTTTGGACAAAATGCCACGGAGCTCAGCCAGGCTAATGGAACATCAACTCATGTGTTCTACCTAGGTAGCTATCGACGAGAATAATTGATATGAGGGAGAAAGAAGGAGGTAACACTGTAGTTAACGACAAAGCAAACTGTTGGAACACAGGGTGTAGTGGATATATGGCTCAACCAATAGAGTCGCAAAAAGAGGTCTGAATTGCTATATAGCTCCTATCTGGCACTTTATGAGGGGCAAGCCGACTAATACAAAACAATCGGCAGTCTAAATATTCCGTCCCCGAGTACTGGATTCCAACACAAACAACTGCACCTCACGTGATAGCCAGCCAACGTGACCAGGCCGTCACAGCCTGGTAGGGGCAATATACCCAGCAACGCATTGCAGAATTATTGATTGGGCCTTAAGGGTCATTGAAGCATACACACGCATCAGAAGGCACTTTAGTAAGAGCACCATCTTGAAATAGAACTAACTAGCTAACTAGAACCCTGGGTATGATACGAGAGAAGCCAGGTTGTGACAGTTATGTCAAATAATCTTAAGGGTACTGTTTGGTTTCATATGAACTTGCTCATCCATCACCCTCAAGCAGCAAAGACAAAAGGGCAAAAAGAGATAGATAACTACTATGTTAGCCATATAAAAAAAACATACAACAGCCGGGATTCGCTGGTGGTCACCCACCCAACTACTAACCGGCCGGCGTGTGGCTTAACTGCGGATGATAGTTCGGTGGGTGCCTCCCGGGTGAGTTAAAGGGTGATGCCGCTTGTCGGTCGCGCGACCAGGGGTGAGTTAGGGTGAGTGCGCTATAGATGAGGGTGAGCCATCACCCAACATCACCCAGCGCCGCGTAATCTCAATCCTTTGAAATCCTTCTAATCCAATGGCATGCTACAGCCACTGATCATTGGCTGTCATTTTCCAACTTCAAACACCGAGCTATCTTGGCATCTGCACATAGCCACAGACAAATCTTTCCTTAAAAGTGATTCAGCATAACTAAGGATAAGTTAATCCTTTTACTATTCTGTCCATTCTGCCAGTCCACCACTCCACCTTTGGGTGTGTAGTGAGTGGTTGATAGGTTAGTGGCCTATCGGCTAAGCTAGCTTATAACTACCGGAACAGAAAGTGAGGGCGGTGGGCGACTTACATAAGCTATTTTTACCACCGCCACTAGTTAGTTAAATAAGTCATCGACGTGTATAAGCAAGTCTGTCCCGCACGAGGAGAAAGTTGACCTCAGGTCACCTGCAACCACAGCGAGGATTTTTGGATGGCCCGAAGGTAAGTTTGATTCGTTCTTATAATATGACTCTCGCATTGTGTATAGAGAGATTTCCAATATACTCATATAGAATAACCATGTCAATTTGCTCTATTCTATAGTTACTGTTGTGCTCCTATAGAACTCTTGGTTCATCTCCTTTGACTCAGGCCTATGCTCCCCTGAATTCCCTCAATAGCATTGAACCCAGCACTGTCTCAATATCAGCGTAGGATATCAGAATGATTTGGTTGAGGCCAGGGTCCATGAGTGCACAGAGTAGGAAGCGCCAAAGGAGAAAAGCAAAACCTGACTGGGGAACCACCGGGTTCATATGGAGCATCAATGCCAACTGTGGTCTACCTACGAGTATAAACTCCATAGAGGGATGCATATATGTCGTGAAGCAGAGTTTCCTGAGTAAATCTTGAATGAAATGCTTACACATGAATCAGACAACGTGAAGACTGCTGTTTTGCAATCCTTGCTGAGTCGACCACATCTTTCATTGAATTTGCTGGAATTGACAGCTAGTTTCTGAGAGGAGACTATATCAATTCTGATGTCGGATGGGCTGCCATAGAGGCTTTAGGCCGGCAATCATCCGTGTCGGACAACGTCCTTCAAGCCTTGGTATCCTGGATCATGATGATGCTGATGTCAGACAGGCTGCCATTGAGGCTTTAGGCCAGCAGTCATCCTTGCCAAACAACATCCTTTAAGATCTGGTATCCCGATTGGATGATGACTCCGAAGAAGGCTTTCGAGTGGAAAGAGTACTCAGGAAGCACGGCAACTTCTATTCCATGTTTCCTCACTTACACACCCAGATCCTATTCGCTCTGTATAAGATTTGGGTTATTAGATATTTTATGGAACAGTTCAGTTGCTATATGCAAGGCAGAGTCTTGTATATTGATGCTCCTGATATGCGAACACAGATTCCCCTACTTCCACAAAATGGCGATGTCTTCAAAAAGTTCCTAACAGCTGTGACTGAAATTGGAAATCCAAGTCTTTCCATTCATAAGTATCTAGAGGCGTGATGTTTTCTAGTACTGCTCTCACATTATTGTCATCACTGTTCCATTCCATTATTCATGATTTCTTGTTGTGACGGACCATTCATTTATTTATTTAACCAAGTTCAGGTTCATAGCGAGCCCCAGGGGCTATGAAAGACCGCTACCAAGATGGCAGACCTATTCAGTACATTCAGTTTCTTAACTTTTTTTTTCACCATTCATAACCTTTTCCTCGCCTCATTGCCTTATCTGCGCCGGGCACTTGGGCAGTACTTATTTTTTATGCCCCTATAGCACTACGATAACTGTGGCTATAAAGCCCTAGGAGAAACTCCTTACCCTCCTTGTATTATTGACTAGTTTACAAGCGATACCATGCCGATTCTTGATAGGTAATGATTAGTCAAAGATCCATCACTGTCAGCGAGCCATATTTGCAAGGTCTCAGGAAAATGTCGAAAGGTAAGATCTTTGTAAGGCTTTTTCTACTTGCACGCCCAAGTCTGTAGTTTGCTGATTACTCCTGATAGTCCAACTACTTGAGGCAACTTGGATGAAAATTGGGCATTGAATTAATTTATTTATCTTTTTCTCTGGATATTACAGGAAATAATATAAATCATCTCAGGAAAGATCCACAGTATTGAAAAGACGATTGCCTGTATCAGTAGTGCCTTTGCCCGTGAACTTATTATCAAAAAGACAAAGTGCAACAATTGTGAGTTGCATCATGGGCAAACATTCAGATGGGACTGTGGCTGCAAACAAATTGCAACTGGACGACACCAGCCACTATCACAAGGTGAAAAGTGGCATGGAGGTTGCTGATGTGTTCCACAAATTGCAGGATTAATTTGCCACTGTTTATCACTAAGTCCACCAGAATTATACTGTGTCGGTCCTTCAAGAGCTCACTAGTGATGTCCTCATTGTTGTCAGCGTGGAGGAACATGGCACGTTGAAAGGCATCGTTGACACCAAAAGCCATAGGTTTCCCACTTGCATCAGTGGAGCAATCAATGTCTGACCCATGCAAAAGCTGATATCCGCCCACATTGTGGCCTTGGGCATGTGATATCAAGAACTTCTCGAAGCCAATCACATTGGTTAAAACTCATTTGCCAGATACCATCCAGCACGGCGATGTGACTTCCTTAGCATTGGACCTGCAACTGTGGCATCACGCATTGGTGTAATAAGCAACTTGGTTGCCCTGGTCGGTAGCATGAACAATATGAAAATTTGCAAGAACAAGAACAGAGTTGACGAACTCATGGTCTGTAACTAAGTTCAATTCGAGGAAATTTTGCAATTATTGGACGGCTTTGCGAGTTCCACCACACTCTTTAGATAGCAGCTTTCCCTGTCCGGTTGATCAACTCTCTGGACGATTACCGGATGATTAAATAGTAAAGAATCAATATCAAAATTCTTGACTGCTTACAGGCGGCTGTATAGTTCACGCACAGCCATGGACTAAGATTGGCCGGGACGGGTATGAATAAATCCGAATGGAAAATTACGAATACTATCACGATCACTTGCTCAAGAAAAGATTTGTTTGTGGCTATGTGCAGATGCCAAAATATCTCAGTGTTTTGGACTCAGTCTCAATTCTCAGGCCCAAGCACCTTCTCTTCAACTTGCAGGGCCCGTCGATGCATTGATTCAGCCTCCTCATATTTGCCCTGGCTGTCAAGGACATTGCTGAGACTGTTGATGCTGCCCAGTGTGTCTGGATGTTCAGGCCCAAGCACCTTCTCTCTCACTTGCAGGGCCCGTCGATGCATTGATTCAGCCTCCTCATACTTGCCCTGGCTGTCAAGGACATTGCCAAGATTGCTGATGCTTGTCACTGTGTTTGGATGTTCAGGCCCAAGCACCTTCTCTCTCACTTGCAGGGCCCGTTGATGCATTGATTCAGCCTCCTCATACTTGCCCTGGCTGTCAAGGACATTGCCAAGATTGCCAATGCTTGTCACTGTGTTTGGATGTTCAGGCCCAAGCACCTTCTCTCTCTCTTGTAGGGCCCGTCAATGCATTGCCTCAGCCTCCTCATATTTGCCCTGGCTCCTAAGGACATTGCTGAGACTGTTGATGCTGCCCAGTGTGTCTGGATGTTCAGGCCCAAGCACCTTCTCTCTCTCTTGTAGGGCCCGTCAATGCATTGCCTCAGCCTCCTCATATTTGCCCTGGCTCCTAAGGACATTGCTGAGACTGTTGATGCTGCCCAGTGTGTCTGGATGTTCAGGCCCAAGCACCTTCTCTTCAACTTGCAGGGCCTGTCGATGCATTGATTCAGCCTCCTCATACTTGCCTTGGCTGTAAAGGACACTGCTGAGATTGTAGATGCTGCCCAGTGTGATTGGATGTTCAGGCCCAAGCACCTTCTCTCTCACTTGCAGGGCCCGTCAATGCATTGATTCAGCCTCCTCATACTTGCCCTGGCTGTCAAGGACATTGCTGAGACTGTTGATGCTGCCCAGTGTGTCTGGATGTTCAGGCCCAAGCACCTTCTCTCTCTCTTGTAGGGCCCATCAATGCATTGCCTCAGCCTCCTCATACTTGCTCTGGCTGTCAAGGACATTGCCAAGATTGCCGATGCTCGTCACTGTGTTTGGATGTTCAGGCCCAAGCACCTTCTCTTCAACTTGCAGGGCCCGTCGATGCATTGATTCAGCCTCCTCATACTTGCCTTGGCTGTCAAGGACATTGCCGAGATTGTTGATGCTGCCCAGTGTGTCTGGATGTTCAGGCCCAAGCACCTTCTCTCTCACTTGCAGGGCCCATCGATGCATTGCCTCAGCCTCTTTGTACTTGCCCAGTTTGTTATAGCCTTCTCCCGCGTTGAAAACCAGCTTTGGTTCCACTTCAACATCATTGCTGTTCAAAGAACCTGCAAGAATACCCTCCACATGAGGGAGAAATCTCATCCAGTCCTCTCTATTATCATGTTCTGGAAAGGGGAAAACATTGGCAACCCACTGCAGGAGGTCTTTGCTATATCTTTGGAAGGTGCCTTCTTCATGTACCATCCAGTTTCGCATAGCTAGTCGAACGAGTCGGTGGATGTCATAGAAGTCTGTCTCATCAAGTACTGTAATCAATGCATATGACTTCAGTTTGCCAATCGCTTCAGCAATGTCCAGTTCATTGTCTTCATGGGGGATGAGAGAAAGGGGGATTTCCTTCTCTGCAAGAAGGCATATAAATCTTAGATAGACCGCAGCAAGTTTATTGTCCCACTCAATATGCTGAAATGAAATAAGCCAAGTTGTGGCAACCGGGTTTTCAATCTCTTGATAGCGGTATTGGTCCTCAAAGTCGTGGCTGATTAATCTGGTCAAATTCTTAGAGCTTGATCGGCAGGAGTTAAGATACTTTGTTGCTGATATTCCTGTTTCAGTCATGTAGGCAGCTGCTTGCTTGATAGCTAAGGGTAGGTCATCAAGAAAATCCAGTAACTTTTCCGTGTCAGGACCAAGACTCAAACTATGTAGTTTTTCTAATAGTTGATGAGACTCATCCCTGCTCATTTTTTGCAAGTTGATAGTATTATTGCGAGGCACGCATAGTTTCTGTGTCACCGTTTGGTTTCGTGTGGTAAACAGAACAGAGCCTTTCAAGCTGAAAGGCAGATAATCTGAGAGCGCCGCTGTGCCAAAGAGAAGCTCAGGGTCATCAGCATTGTCAATGACTAGAAGCCAGCTTCCTGAGCTTTCCTGGCTCAGAAAATTCTTGACAAGTAATTTCACATCTTTGCCGTCGTCAATTCCATTCACTTTGAGTCTCTTGCCAATTTCCCGGTATGCCTTTTCAAAACTGATGGCATCCACTGCCGGAACCCAGAAAACTGAACAGTGATTGTGAAGACGGTATGCAGACTCCAAAGCAACCTGTGTCTTCCCTACTCCTCCAAGACCAAAAACAGCGGTCCTTTGGCAGTTATCTTCTTCAGAAAAGGGATTGATTTGCTTATGAAGCTGTCCCACAATGGTTTCTCGCCCGGTAAAGTCGCGATTACGTCCAAATGGAACCATCCAATGGTGCTGAGAGGATGCTTGGTATGAATTAGTCATGTCTAATGTATCATCATAGTTAGCAAACATAACTTACCAAGTTTTCATTGCTGAAGCAAGTCTGCTGACTTAATAAACATTCGGCGAATTTCGTCTGATACTTCCAAGAAGGAGCGGTCATTTGGTCCTGAATATTTGTTTATTGCCAAGTGGTCGGTCTGCAGCGGGAACCGACCACAACCAGGAATACATGCAGAGGGCTCTGTCACAACCTGGCTTCTCTCGTGTCGTACCTAGGGTTCTAGTTAGTTGTATTTCGAGACAGGACACTTACCCTAAGTGTCTCCCAAGTAATTGTATGCTCAATGCCCCTCCGGGTCCGGTTCGATAAGTCGTATGCGTCGATGGGTATATCGCCCCCTCCAGGCTCCGTAAGATAATCAACAAGTAGAATCGATAAAGGTAACGAATAGAGAAACAAGGCCAACCGAGTACGTATACTGGGTTGTTGGTTAAGTGCGGACGAGTCAGAAACTAGAAGGTAACCAATGCTGATTGACTTGTATTGATCGCGAAGAACTAAGCTAAGTACATGAATGAGCGTCCTTATATATCCTCCGTTTGTATACCATTCTGTATACCATCTGTGGTCGAATGATGGTAGCGGTATACCACTTCGTATACCATTCATGGTCGAGCGATGGTAGGGGATCACGTGACTGACCCGCTTGGATATCAGCTTAATTCCTGTTTCCTCCTACATCTTCATCATCACTCATTATCCAATAATTCTGCCTTGACTCCCCGCATCATCACGTGAGACTGATGTGGTCAGATCTGTAACAGGCTCCTCTACAACCTGACATGCCATAAGTAATATAATTCTACTTGTATCTTTGGTAAACTTACTGTCCCTTTGATACATCCAGATACTCCGATCTTTTTTCCATAGTCAGTCTTATAAAGCTCAAAAAAACAGGATGCTGGTATCAGCTCCTTTTTTTGAAGCTCACAGAAACTATGCAATTTATCAGTGAGCATGGGATTATCATAATCCAAGTCATTGATGATATCTTTATGTGAGCCTGTGACAGTCAAGAACCGAGCTGCAGCATCAGCAAAGGCTTGCATTTTAGTGCCCCAAAAAGGAGTGCCCAGAAATATCAGGCCGATGGTAATACTGGGAATGTAGTTATATTTGTCTTGACAGTTAGCATATAGTAATGCCTATTTAGTAGATGATGGTTAGCCTGTGAGTGACGAGAGTGGCAATCATGAGTTCACGCCCAGCTACCTACATTTTGGATGACATTGCCACCTAGACTGTGTCCGATGAAGATAATGGGGCGGTCAATCCCATTGCGATATTGGTGTGTACTGTGTACCAAATGTTCACCACAAAGCTGAAGACGGGTCTTCGAGGCATGCAGATGCCACTTAGAATCATAATTGTACACCATGATTCTTGATTTTGGTATGATTTTTGGTAGCATGTCCAGGTCCTTTAACCAGTTGACACAAGTACCTGGTTTGGGTCCTTTCCAGGTCCATGACCAATCGACATTTGAACCAAGGCCATGGACTGCAATTATACTGAGAATATTCATCAACTCCACTCCTTCATACAATTCCCAGAGTACCTACTCTACTTCGATCTTGTCGGGCCCATCGTTGGGTGCAGAGTACAAAACGTCAAGAGGCTGTCGGGCGCTAGATGACTATAACTGTTATTGAACTGCCCTCCTGATATTGTAGATGGTCATTGCCAACCTGCTTTGTGGTTGAGTCTAGCACTTGGTTTTGGGTACGATTCCACCAACGCTTCAGACTCAACATGTAAGGCCAAAACCATACACAGCCAGCAAATGTCAGCCCAATCAGACTGGTAACACTAAGCGTGACTCTGAAGGTAAGAAATGACAAGAAATACAATGGCGTGATAGGAAACATTGTTGTGTTGTGAGCTAGACGCAATTCACAGCAATCAAAAATCTAGAAGATTGGTGTTATAAAAGATTGATGGCAGCTCAGGCGGAAAAGCACTACTACAGTTCCATTTAAACCTCGCCTCAACCAGAGCCGATTTATGCATAAATTAGTGATGCTCCACTAAGGCTAATCAGAGTTTTTGCTTATATCTCATCAGACTCATTTTCCTTGCAAAAATAGAAATCGTAGGAATCATATTTTCACCGACAATAGAAATATAGAATGCCGTTCATCTAAGAATTACTAAGTCAAGGTTACAATACCCAATGCTCAATGCATTGCTCTCTTTCTTCTAAATATCTACTCAGAGTTCTTGAACGCTAAGGACCGATCTCCGAGATCAAAATATCAATGCATTGTGGGAGGTGATATGGACCAAAATGATTGGCTGTGTGCGGGCAGTTCCACAATTCACCAGGCGGAAATACTTCTTGATCCGCGTTGGGCATCCATAAGGTACTATTGAATGTCTATTGGCTGAAATGTACGCCTCATATTTCAATATGACCAGGCTGTCACACTGAGCGGCCTGATCTATGACTGCAGTCACTATTTATTTGATTTCTAGCTATTGAGCGATGACAATCCCTAGTTGCAGAGGTTTAAGCCGTATGGATGTTTTAATGGCCAAAACATCAAACGGCTGAAGATGTGATGTGTGACGGCTCAGCTAGACATCTGTACCGACAAACGCCACCAATGGGACGAATGCTGTCATCCAGACGAAGAAAAATATTAAAAATCGAATGTGTCACGGACTCAGAATAGTAGATAATAACGAACTGAATCCCTATCTAAACTATTGTAGCCATCGACGACAATATCAGATCTGGAGAAGAAAGGAAAAAGGAGGAAATCTATCTAGATGATGAAGTGGTTTTAAACGCAATGTTGGCGACGTGACTGGGTAGTGTTTGTGATGTATCATCCATTGCCGTAGTGTTGAGCCGCCATATATGAGCTATCATATGTGAGCCGTCACAGAATGAATTGGTTGAAGTTGACTTCAAACCGGGATGAATGTAGATGAAGGCTGACTTAGACACCATGGAGTAGCAATTGTGTAGAGGTTTGCGCTCTAGACCATTCTCTTGATCATCTTAAGGAAAGCGAGGGCTTCCAAGAACTTGTAGCCGACGGGCTGATTGTTCACGCCGCCATTCTCTGACTGATCACATGTGATCAGGGTAGGGATTATCGCGACGATGGAGTAGCCCAAGCATGAATTGTGACATGACTCTCACTTCATACATGTACACAATCATGGCCTGTGATGCCGCTTCAAGTCTCACACTCGCAGTTCTCATTAGTGTAGACAATGCCATGTCATCTACTGCTAGTATTTCACTTGCGGAAGTCGCAAAAGAAGGGCCAGATGGAGGGACGGTTCTGTAGAATATGCGGCAACCCAGGACATAACGCACGAACTTGTCAAGTAGATCTATAAATGTCTGAAGAAATGCAGTCTGAATATTTTCTTTCTTTCTATTCTGAAAGGAAAAAAGAAAACCAATACCTTCAAAGCATCGTGTGGTTTCAATGTTCCAAGACACTGGCTTGCTGCATGCTTTCACAGATGAGTCCCTCGATCAGAGCGCTCACCAACAAACTTAAGGTCAATAAAGAGCGCGATTTAATACTATGCTAGTAGATTGTGATAAGGTTGAAACCGCCCTTAGGCCTAAAATAATTGAACACTGCACAAATCCACTCCTCTGACAGTCATGACGATCCCCGTGATCTTGTGCATACAAGACTAAACACCTGAATTCTCAAAATCATTGATGCACTTGAAACGCTTCGCTGATTTGCCCTTTTGGAATTTCCAATTGATAGCAACCAGGATCACCAATGCTAAGAGTATAATACCGCCTGAAATCAACGGCCCCAAAATTGCAAACACACTAAATCCATATGCGGCTGTCATGTACGGTGCATTTGCTTTTAATTGATCGGTTGCAAGCCCAAGCTGCATTGCAGTCAGCACAAGGGCAATGTAGATGGTGGTTGTAGCCAGCCAGCCCAGCTGGTCTCGGAGAAAACTGGAGTAGTTTGGCCATTGGTTCATATAATATCCAAACCGAGTAAACAGGTAGATGGCGTTGAGCCGCCCAAGGCGTAGTTCGCCGTAGTGAAATCGACGGTGGATATCATTATATACTGATGGCGTGATGGTTTCTTCCACAAATTCTTTCCATTTGGCCCATTGGGAAATATCAAAGTCGTTTGGCAATAGGCCTCTCTCTTTGGCGATAACAAAGTCATTTTCGAAGGATAAAAGGGCCGCATATGTGAACAGAAACCCAAGGGCAATGCTCCTCTGTAGTTTTGTCATGCATTCTTCTGTCTTTCTGTTAACTCTTTTCCGAACTCTTTTCTTATACCATCACAGATCCCTTACTTTGTCCATGGGTGCATGTGCAGCCTTGTGCGCACTCCAGATGGATTTTCCAAAAGGCAGATGAAAGGAGGAATCGTGGGATTGGCTTGAGGAATATCCGCCTGTCCCCCAGACTAAATGCATATCCATCTTCTCGCAGATTGTTATCTCCCTTTGCAAGACGATTTGGTAGTGTAACGGCCGAGGCGGCATCGGAAGCCCGGCAAGCCATAGATGTCCATATATATCATTGAGCCTATCGACAGAGAGCTCAGAGGCAAGGAAGTCTCCCTTGTTGGATTCCACAAGAGCCAGATCGCCTTGACCAGTTCGATATGTGGATGGGAACAGTGTATCAGGCCTGGGTTCTATGTTGTCCGTTGGGGGCGATTTCAGCAAGCCAACCGTGAAAGGAGCCATTTGTTTGGTCTGTATAAGTTAGGGACACTTCGTGCAGGGGAGCCCAAGAATTATTACCGGTATCTTTCCGTCCGCCACAGCGGCCATTCACATGCAATCCCAGTTTTTGCGTGTCTGTTGCTGGTGGTAAAGGAGATAATCCAGCTTACCATTCCATTCTGGTTGTGAGAAACCTCAATAATGCTTTGGTGGCTACATGGATATCAATAAAAAGCAGATGAGTTTGTGATTTGGTATTATAATTCCACATAATTTATTGAGACGACTCACATGATAAACGCTGAGGTGGCATCCAACGAGCACATCAGGCATATTATTCAACCAATAGGCATTTAAACGTACCTCATAGTGGCCTAACGCGGATCAGGGAGGGGTCTTCCTGACAGGTATAACTGAAATACCCACCCCACCGCCAATTAATTATTGCTCACATCACCCTCCCGCAACCCGCTTGACCTGTTGATCCCAGATTGTTCCAGGGCTCCAGAAAATCTAGGTAATATTTCTACTGAGGAGAAGTGCATTGTGGCAAGGACTGGACATAGTATTGATCATTCACTTTGTAATCCTCCTTTGAATGATCTCCTGTTCGCAGAACTTCTCCAATCCATCAAGCATTATGGATCTTGTGAGATCTCACCTCAACAAAAGTTGGAGCTCTGAGTTGTCCTGGTGGAGCACCACGCTGACATATAAGGGAAACTAACTAACTTAGTTAACTAACTAATGAGCTAGTTAGCTCGTCTCAGGGATCAGCTTCAGTGGAGGCAAATTTCTGACTACAATAATTCTTGATTGAGCCGCCATTCATTTTTCATATGCGCATTCTCCAGCCCAGATGAAATAGACCATGACGCTCTTAATGCTGTTTATCACCAATTGTTACTGCCATTCTGACTACAGATTTGACCACAATAGATTCTATTGGCGGAACTCTTAGTTATTCGCGCACTCTCTACTTCCTACATTTCAAGAATGTAGCTCCTCTCTTACCTTCTTGCCGAGCCGCTCAATGCCTGTTAAAGGCCAATGTCAAGCTCTGTGCTGTTTGGTACGCAGCCAAGGACGATTGACCCGCTGAGTGTGATTGCCAAGCACTGCACGCATGGGTGGGTGCATTTGGCCATTAGTGTCAGTGTTTATGTATGCGTCCCCATGTCTCTTCTGCCCAACCCGCCCAGGCTATTTTGCTCTGGGCAACCGTTATACATTCTTCTGGCTATAATTACCGTTGTGATTTCTGAGTTACTCTCAGTGAACCGTGCTGTTATGCAAGTACATTATGCATGGCTGGAAGGAGAGTGGCCTTGGTATGGCACTGGCGGTGGTTGTGGTACTGCTGACCATTGCACTCCGTCCGCTCATTGTCAAGATTCATCAACATGGCAATAAACCCCGCTCTGGAACACTTGAAACCCTCTCCAACCCAGATAATGCCAAGTTTGAGTTTGTTGATTCAGTCATATCACGCTGCAGGCTTCACTGACGCTTCATAGGATTGTTGCAGTCCATGGCCTTGGTGCCGACCCAGATCATACATGGTCTCATTGCATCCCCGCAGACTCGGTTGATAGAACCCAAGAATCCAAAGCCGTCAAACGGTTACCTGCACATTGTTCTAAAAGAACTCATTTGCTTTGAGATATACTCTGTAAAGATTTTCCAGAGGCTAGAATCTTGAGTTTTGCACATAACTCAAGGTGGCTGACCGATGCCCCAGTCAAAACAACGGGGGAAATTGGCAAAAGCTTGTTGGAGGAAATCAAAGCCAGACAATCACAGCGAGTAATAACCACAAAGACTTTTGCCCAACATTGCTAATGCTCTTACCAGCATCTTCCTATCATATTCATCGGGCATAGTCTAGGTGGTATCATCATCAAGCAGGTATGATCACTTGCTGTTAGTTGTTGTCTTCTGTCTGACATCCACCAGGCTTTGTGCAGGAATGACTCCCAAGAAATCTTAAATGACACTTCTGGGATTATTTTCCTCGGTACGCCTCATCAGGGCTCACCTGTATCCATTACCGGCGCTATCTTAGCCCTCATGACTGGTTTCATGGGATTGGACCCAACATTGCTACTGTCTTTGAGGAGCCATGGAAACCAACTCAGCAATCTTGCAGACACATTCCAGTCTTGCATAGCTCCGAGCGAACATCGACGGCAGAAGGTTCATATCATATCGTTTTACGAGACAAAACCTATGTATTTGCTTGGATGGCTATCCATAGGCCTGGTATGTATGGTGCAGATCCAAATGAGCAGCTATCTAACCTTTGCCTAGGTTGTTTCATGTGACTCAGCCGTGGTGCATGCAGACGAAAACCACAGTATTGACACCGACCATTCTGGGCTTAACAAGTGTGCTGGGTTGGAAGATCCACTCTATGTGCAGCTGAAGAAGGCAATAGACAGCCTGAGAGCACCATCACTGCTTGAACAAGCCGACACACTGTTACGAAACAAGCATTACACAGAAGACAAACTCAGGATAGTACAACTCTCCCATATGTCGTTGCCGATGGATCAATGCTACATCAATCTTGCCATTGTGGAGCATATTGGCAATGCTAGTTGTGAGGAGAAGCGAGATGCTGCACTTTCAAGGCATTCACTTTTCGCTCAACAGAAAGTTGAGACGCCAGCCGAAACGGTTCAAGTTGAATTGCCAGCAATTTTCGACCGGTGTGAGGCACATGGCGAACGCCTGATTCAGCCAAGAAGAATCCTGATTCGAGGACGGGCGGGGGTTGGGAAGACCACGTTATGTAAAAAGATAATCTACGACTTTACCCGTGGCACACAGACGGCGTTGAATCGCTCATGGACAAAGTTATTTGACCGGTTACTCTGGGTGCCGTTGCGGAATTTAAAGAGCCGGTCAGCAATGGGATACAACCACGAGGATCTGTTCTACCATGAATATTTCACCAAACTAGGACATGACTATGGCTGCGACCTCGCCAAAGAATTATGGCGAGAATTGCAGGACACTGGTAGTGGCAGAACTCTGTTTGTTCTTGATGGCCTAGATGAAGTATCGCACAACCTGGACCGCGATGATGATATGTCTCGTTTTCTTGTGGAGCTTTTAAGCCAGCCTAACGTTATTATTACGTCCCGGCCAAATGCCAGCCTTCCAGACAATGTTCAAGACCTTGACCTGGAATTAGAGACGGTCGGATTCTACCCCAATCAAGTGAAAGCGTACCTTGAGGCAGACCCTAAAATAAAGCAACGCGCCAATGAAGTCCAATCCTTCCTCCAAGATCACTGGCTTATGCAGGGCCTTGTGCGAATCCCAATTCAGCTGGATGCACTTTGTTACACCTGGGATGACTTTGATTCCGACACTGCACCGGACACAATGACTTGTATATACAAAGCCATTGAGCTAAAACTATGGAAGAAGGATATCGTAAGATTGGACAGATTGTCTGAGAGTCACGCCAAATCAGCTCGTCCAGCCGAGATTATGGGCGGTATCGCGACTGAGATTGAACTTCTTGAGTGTCTTGCCTTTAATGGCCTATACAGCGATGTAATGGACTTCACTCCAACGCATCGAGACGACATAGTTGAACGATTCTCCCTGCGGCTGCCACTGGACGACATGCTCACCAGACTTTCTTTCCTGCGAACATCAGACCCATTATCGGGCCCTGAACACCGAAATTACCACTTTATACACTTGACCTTTCAAGAGTACTTTGCGGCACGATATTTTGTACGAAAATGGAAGGATCACAAGCAACTCGAATATGTCTTCAACAGGCAGCAAAATTCACACTCCGATCCACTGATTAACCCTGTCAGATTCCTTCGGCGACACAAGTACTCAGTGCATTATGATGTTTTCTGGCGCTTCGTTGCAGGCATGCTTGATGCTGAATGGGTGCACTACTTCTTCAATGCAATAGAAGAGGAACCACTGGATCTTTTGGGGCCTGCCCATCAACGGCTAGTCATGCACTGCCTAAGCAAAGTGCCGAGAGACATAGAATTGCCATGTCGAAAAGACCTAGAGCGCGGCCTGTCGGAGTGGTTGCTGTTTGAGTACGAATTGAGAGGCAGTGTCCACTTAGCAAGGGAAATGGAGTTTCCTGAACAGGCCTTGGATGCCGCCTTTTGTGAAGGATCCGATGAGATGAAGAAAGAGATTCTAGAAGCAGTTTCTGGACGGGCCGCAATTCCATCAAACTTACTTGAAGTAGGAGCATCGTGGCTAGGGAACAAGAACTGGGAGGTCCAACGGGCGGCCGTCAAAGTCTTATGCAGTCGATCGGCCTTGCCCGAGGAGATCCTCAAGACCGTGGCTGCACGGCTAGGGGACGAGGACCGGCATGTCCGATGGACGGCCATCGAAGTCTTAGACAGTCAATCGGCCTTGCCTGAGGAGATCCTCAAGATCGTGGCAGCACGGCTAGGGGACGAGAACTGGGAGGTCCGATGGGCGGCCGTCGAAGCCTTAGGCAGTCGATCGGCCTTGCCCGAGGAGATCCTCAAGATCGTGGCCGCACGGCTAGGGGACGAGGACGAGACCGGCCGAAGGGTGGCCATCGCCGTCTTAGACAGGAGATCAGCCTTGCCCGATGAGATCCTTAGGGCTGTGGCCGCATGGCTAGGGGATGAGGACTGGCATGTCCGATGTGTGGCCGTCAGATTCTTGTGCGGTCGATCAGCCTTGCCCGAGGAGATCCTCAAGACCATGGCCACACGGCTAGGGGACGAGAACTGGGAGGTCCGATGGGCGGCCGTCGAAGCCTTAGGCAGTCGATCGGCCTTGCCCGACGAGACCCTTAGGGCCGTGGCCACACGGCTAGGGGACGAGGAATGGGAGGTCCGACAGGCGGCCGTCGAAGCCTTAGACAGTCGATCGGCCTTGCCCGATGAGATCCTTAGGGCTGTGGCCGCATGGCTAGGGGATGAGGACTGGCATGTCCGATGTGTGGCCGTC
>JAMAHJ010000080.1:0-55170 GCA_023627475.1 Aspergillus sp. S3505 | reverse complement strand
GTGCGCACACATCGACTATAAGAATCTCCTGACCTCGCTACTCGGGTCAACCATTTATCCGATCGATCCTTATCAATTCCTACCACCGAGAAATCGATCATGTGACACTTCGGGCTTTAGTACGACTGGATCCGATATATCTGAACATGATTCCAGAATACGAAGATTTTGGTAGTTATAAATACGTTGCTGCTCTCCTTGGTTCAAGATGACAATTGATTCCTCAAAGCTAAAACCAAGAAGTGCTGCCAAACTTCCTGTTCGATCTACCCATACTCCATTTACAACCCACCTCTCTGACTCCAGCCCATCATGCCCTCATCTCAGCCAAGAATTGCCATTATTGGCGCCGGCCCTGCCGGCCTGACTCTGGGCCTCCTTCTTCACAAGTGTGCCATCCCATTCACAATCTTCGAGCTCCGCCAAAAGCCCACCGACGAAGAACTAGCCAAACCATCCGGGATGCTAGACCTCCACGAAGAATCGGGCCTCGCGGCTATCAGAGAATGCGGCCTATTCGACCAATTTCTGAAATTTACTGGCGAATGTGCAGAAGTGCAAAAGGTCGCAGATATGCATGGCAATATCCTCCACAAGGATGAGGGGGAGTTGAGCGGACGTCCGGAGATTTCCCGCCATGCGCTCACGAAGCTCATGAGCGATCATCTACCAGCTGAGAGTATTCAATGGGGGCATAAGCTTTTATCTGCTACCAGCTCCTCGACAACGACCGGAAACGAAATCGTGCTTGACTTTGGTCCCGACGGTAAACATACGTTCGATCTAGTCATCGGAGCCGATGGTGCATGGTCTCGAGTCCGTAATTTGTTAACGGACGTGAGGCCACATTACACAGGAACACAGAGCATCACCACGACTATTCGCCATATTACGAGCAAGTACCCGCACCTGGCAGCACTCGTCGGCCACGGCAGTTTCGCGGCTCTTGGCCTCCGGCACGGCGTCATGGCGCAGCGTGGATCGCAGGACTCAGCCCGTATTTACATCTTCATAACGACAGCAGAGGAACACTTTACCCTCTCATCAGGAATAGCAGAACAGACAGCCGCGGATGCCAAGAACCGTCTCCTAAGCGACGACACACTGCTTGGTCGCTTTGGTCCCGTCATCAAGGAGCTAGTGAGTGTCGCGTGCGACGAGGAAACTATGGACAACCCGGGTGCGGCTGTGAACATCAAGCCACTGTACATGCTGCCTATCGGGGCCTCGTGGAAGCATAAGGGCAGCGCAACGCTAATCGGGGATGCGGCACACTTGATGTGTCCATGGGCTGGCGAAGGCGTCAACCTAGCTTTGTTGGACTCCCTCTTGCTATCCCATGCTATCATCAAGGCACATGATATTGCCGGGCACAATGTTACCTCGTTTCAAGGCACACTATTTCCATTGATGAAGAAGTTCGAGGAAGATATGGTGGCACGCTCAAAGGAGAAAGCAGAAGAGACATACAGCAATGGGCAGATGCTATTTGGTGAGGACGGAGCGAAGGCTTTTGCGGATTTCTTCCTCAGCATTTATCAGCATGTCGAATCCCAGGCCACTTCCCAAACAACTGGCAGATTTGACGAAGAAGCCGCGCTGCCAAAACCAACGCCAAATCCGACACATAGCCTCAGTGTCTCTCGGTCCTCCACCGAAGACACGCGTCCAGTGCAACACGAAAAAAGGCAGCAACTTCAAACCCAGCGGTCACACTATCACTCTGGTCCATAGACTAGAGATTGATAGACATAGCAAAATATCAAGCCAAGGTGAACTTGATCAGAAATAACGAGACCGATTCTCGCATGTCGAAAAACGATGAAACTTGTTTGATGAACATCAGGTAGATAAGTAAATAAGTGGACATTAGATGGATGTAGAGCTAGATGATAGTTGACCAGTTCGATGGGAAGATGGTCCAAAGGAGATTGATTATTGTCTTTAGGCCAGTGCGGGACGGAGGAACTCTGGAGGGCATTTTTCGGACATATAAAATAGATTCAGAATAATTAGATTTGTGATATGAACTTTTGCAAGCCCTAAGATAATTGCTCTATCTTTCAGTGGTACTATTACTCATCTCCGAATCATGCTCGATCCCCTCGCCCGACCATCCACCACATGCCCTCAATTGCACTGAGCCACAGGAACCTTGGGACGTGTTTTGAGCTCTGTCTTTTTCACGGTCTCATGCTCCCCGTTCTTAAGGTCATTAACATTTCGCGAGGTCCTCTTTGCTTTTGTTGAAAAGTGTTAAGGAACAACTTAATATGCCCCCTAACCACCAAATTTCTCGAAATTTCTCGGTCAGGGCAGCCCAGCCCCCCTGTCTCGATGTGGCATGCTTTAAGGCGGTTCATCTTGTCACCCATTGCATTTTCATAAGAGCCCAAGCCAAAGACTACACCAAGCAAGCCTCAGGGGGTGGCTAAATCCAATTGCTCTAACTTTTTGAAAGCCGAGTAGTTGTAGACGTCTTTCCGGGGAACCGACTCCATCTTTAGTCCAAATCCTAGGAATTTTGGCAGCCGGTCCATACGCCAGTGATACCCAACATCACACGCCACAGGGCACAACAGAGAAGGCAAGAGTTCCACTAAAAGTGTTGACTTTTGTCGTGCGGATTTAAGGAAAACGCGAAGCTAAAACTATGATGCCGACTGGAAAGCCAGTGAAACTCGGTGAATGCGTCTTTTAATGCCGCTTCCCCCTCAACGGTTTCCTTTTTCCTGTGAGAAAGTGTCGCTTTATTAGCCGTGACCAGTCCTCCTTCGACTAGATTGTTGATGGTGACCGAGGTCTCGCAAAACTGTGATTACACACAAGCATCTATAGAGTCGAGAATATCACCAATATCAACGAGCACATTCGGAACATAAAGGTTTTCTATCTCTTGTTCGCAGTAGGGTCGGGTAAATCTCTTAGCACTGATGCGTGCAGGGTATGTAAGTCATTCCTTGGGTTCTGGTAGGAATCACGCCGTTTCCGTAATATTAACAGCTCAACGGCTTTTTCCTGTTAGCCATTGTCCATAAATTAGCCGCATCACCAAATTTATCGTCATGTCTATCAAGCTAAGATGTTGGGGCATATGATATATTTGACGTCTTCCGATTTCTGATGTCCATATCTCCATGGGATGACCATATTTGTCGCTGTGTGCAGCCTTGGTAGCCCCTTTCTATATCAGACGCCAGTGAGAATGGAAGTCCGTACAGGGACTAGAAGCTTTCTCTAGGAATTTAGACGGTAGGTATGACGACCTTTGGACTCTCTGATGCAGTACAGAGATTTCGGAGAACTTATTGGGTTCGCAAAACTAATGAGACTCTGCACTCTCGGAAACATGCACAAACAGCATGGCCCTTCCCATATGTACACTGGAAGCTCTCGCTTCCAATGCCCATCTGCAGAAAACCTTGCCTGAACCGCTGAAGGGTACCCACTTGGGTCGTACGTGCAGTTGCGGCAACATGTTCGTTAATGGTCATCATCTGGGAGAGGGTTTGCTGCAGCCAATCTCTGGGTTTGGTGGATCCGAATATTGTTTAGAACGTATTGACCGTGCAGTAAGTCATGAACAGAAGAGAGTATGGCTTCCGCAAGATCAGTATATCCTTGTCGTGGTGATGGTGGTGAGGTTGAGAGGAAAATGCTCTAGCACATCAGGTTTTACCGAGCTAATACTCCGATATCTAATCGTTCACTAGGTACATCTCGGTCACTAAGTGAATACCAACAAACAGCACGTATAAATCCGGGGTATCATTAATTCATCGCTATTTACAACTAATGCCTATGCCGCAATACACGCCCTGCAAAGCTGTTACAACATAGCGAACTCACGGCTCAACCCAAGTAACGGTCTTTGTCTGCAAAAACTCCTCATACCCCTTCGTACCACCAAACCGTCCCAATCCACTATTCTTGTACCCACCATGCGGCAACACAGGTTCGTCATGGATAGTCAACGAGTTAATGTGCACAGCACCAGACTCGATCTGTCTCGCCACACGCAATCCCCGGAAGAGGTTACCCGTGAACACCGCAGAGGTCAGGCCGTACTCGGAGTCATTGGCCAATGCGACAGCGTCGTCTTCGGTGTCGACTTCGATCAGGGAAACGGTTGGTCCGAAGGATTCTGTTGCGTAGAGGTCCATTTCCTTGGTCACTCCGTCGACGATCAGGGGTCTCATGCTGTAAGGGTTGGTTTCGGAGGCGCTGGGGTTGCCGAAGAGCACAGAGGCGCCTTTGGAGACGGCGTCCGCGACGAGTTTTTTGTTCTTTTCGACTGCTGCAGAGGCAACGAGGACGGGGGCAGCGGCGTGCTGGCCAAAGACCTTTTCGGCTGTTTCTGCGAGCAATTGGCGGAATTGGCGTGCGATTGAGCGCTGAACGATGATACGCTCGGTGGACATGCAGACTTGGCCGGACTGCAATCTGTCAGTATTATGTTTACGTTTTGGTTGGGGTAAGGGTACTCACATGCAAAAACGCACCCAAAGTACAACCCATAGCCGCCTGCTCCAAATTGGCATCATCCAAAACTACAGCAGCAGCCTTTCCGCCCAACTCCAGCAGCACTGGCTTAATATATTTCCCCGCAGTAGCAGCAATAATCGAACCAACATGGCTGCTTCCGGTGAAGTTGATCTTGCGCACAGCCGGGTGCGCGATAAGCGCATTGGTCACGGCCGCAGCATCAGAAGTCTTGTGGTAGACGATGTTCACGCATCCAGCGGGAAGACCAGCTTCCCGGTAGATATCGCCAAGAGCCCAGAAGCATCTGGGAGAGAGTTCGGAGCCTTTGAGGACGACGGTGTTTCCGGCTGCGAGGGGGAGGATGATGGAGCGGGTTCCGAGGATGTACGGCGCATTCCTGTGGCTTCGTCAGCAGGTCTCAAGTCTTAACACTGGGGGGAATGTAACGTACCAAGGTGCAATTCCCAAAATGACACCATACGGCTCCTTGAAAACCATCGCCGTCTCGCCATTCTCCGACACAGACGGCACAGCACCCTCGATCGACGGGATTCTCCCCGCAGTATCCCTCATGAATGAAACTCCCAAATCAAACGTCTTCTCCGAGAACAACCGCCCAGCACCCGTCTCCTCTATCTGGTACGCAATCAACTCCTCCTTCCGCGACTGCATGATATCCGCCGCGCGAAGCAGGATGTCGCGGCGGGCATAGGGTGTGATCTTGCTCCAGGATGCAAAGGCAGCCTTGGCCGAGTCGACGGCGCTGATGGCATCGTCGACAGTGGCGCCAACGCAGAGGTCAGCTACTTGGTTGGTTCCAGGGTTGTGGACGCTGAACTGGTTGTCTGTTACGACGGATTGGTTGTTGATGAGAAGGGGGATGGGGGTTTTGCCGGTGGTGGTGGTGGTGGTGATGGTGGTGTCGCCGTTGGGACTGCTGAGGGGGACGATAGTCATTTTGGGCGAATGGTCACTGGAGTGTGAGCAGAAAAGACAGGGTAGGACAAGGCTTGAATATATACAAGCAGCAAAGCAAGGGCCAGAGATGGACAGAGGGAAAGAAGAGGGGGAAAAGCGAAAGGGGATAAGAGAGGGGGGAAAGCCGAACGGGCAGAAATCCCTGACTCGCTGGGGTGAATTACTCCAACTCAGCCAATGGCTCAACACTCAATACGAGGTGATGATCAATATTTTTGCTTACAAGTGAACTAATCTGTACTAAGTATTAGTCCGTATTACTGTAACCGCTGCATGCAGTCGGGATGTACTGCACTCCGTGCTAGTACTACTATACATTCCCCACGGCAGATAAAGTTGACAGCAGCCGACGAGCGTTGCGCTAGTCCTTTCGGAGAGCTCGGTTGTCGGCATTAACAAATATCCGGTGGTGTCTACTCTATACACAGTCCAAGACATATTTGTTTTCCCTTGATAAGGGCATAGGAATGTCTCGAGATGGTCTTGAACACTGAAAAAATAAGGTCAGGGATAACACACACAATGCATTGATCCGGATGCTTTCACCAATAGGAATTATAAGCGACTCGTATACCCACAGCGGTGCATTATGCAAATTCTCATTGGTTAGCCACACGACTTCTATGCGTCTTTCCATTTTGGGTAATCGGTTGGGATACTGTACAGGTTGGATATTATGACTATAATCACGGCCAGAACAATAACGCTAAAGAAACACCCAACGCCATGCTTTGCTTTTAAGAAACCATTTACTCCGCCCATATCTTCGTCTCCGTACCCGTATCCCCCTTCGATGCGCCCGTAAACGGACACACAGGAGACGGCGCTACTGAATGCGCAGACGGGGCAATACTACTCTTTAAACTGGACCGGTCGTCATCAGTCGAGCTACCTGATGTACTCCCATCTCCGAGGATCTTCTTATCACCCAGATATCCTTCTTTGTCATCAAGAAAAATCTCGGACATTTCGTCCGCGAATTCTTCGCCGTCGCGGATACGCCATTTAGCAAAGAGGTCGTTTTGGATCCAAATGATCTTGTTGATTGCGCGGAGAAGAGCGGTTTTGCGTTGGAGGGACAGCCGGGGGTGCGACATGAGGGCTTCGGTGAAGATGTCTTGGATGTAGCCGAGGCAGGCGCCGATATGGATGTATTCGACGTTGAGCTTGTGTAGCCGTTCTTGACCGCAGTGCATCATTCTAGACAAGGGCCAGTCAGCCATGCTCGCACATATATCACGTACACTGTGATACTCACCCAACTTTATTCAGATACCGCCAGAACTCCATCTGTGTCGGGTCCGAGCAGATCTTGATCAAGTACCACCGGAGGAACATCTTGCGCCGTTTGATCTGGGGGCTCTCTTCGTTGAAGAAGTCTTCGATGGGTTTTTCGTTCGAGGTGTCGTATGTCATGAAGACTCGCGCGGTAATATCATGCTCGAGGAGTTTTTTATAGACCATGTTGACGACAGCAGGGATCAGTGCTTTGATGTATTTGTTACCGGATTCAAGGGCCTCGATGTCATCTGCTATCGTTAGAACTGACCCTTTGTTAGCTGATGCGGATAACATACCAGTATTGAAGTCGAGGAAGCTTTTCAGATAATCGATTCGGGCTTCCAGTCGAGTATAAATGGCTTTCCGACTGACATGCTTGATAGGCCGGTCCGAATCAAAAAGAGGGTTCATGATGCAAAGGCGAATCAAAAGTAGTGATCTAAACAAGGCTGTTTTTGCGAACCACCGGGGTTTTCAGGGTCTTCTTCCTTTGACTCGTGGTCAACAGGGTCTGGAATAGGAATCGAATACAGCGAACCAACACCTTTATATATACATCCAAGGCGAGAACACCCAACCCACAAAACCGCAAGGCTATCGTCATCGTCAACACCATCGTCACCTTCGTCACATCTCGCCCGACCCGGCTCCGATCTGAAGGTGGTCTGACTCGCCCAAGGCGAACATCTCCATCACCGAACCTGAAACACATGGTACCGTGGTCACCGGACGAAAAAAGAAAGCAATCCAAGCCGCCGATAGCACCTAAAATGACAGGGATGGCATGTCCATCTATTTTCGTTGGAATCGGATTGGAGCGATCGGTCCACATACATAGTACAGTACTCTGTATGCGGTTTGTATTAACGATGGACGGGTTCCGAATGGCTAGACTCGGCCGAACTGGAACCGATCGATTTATGATGGCGCAGTCGATACTAGCGTTAATCGATACTAGTTAGTACTGGACGGAGTAGCTCCTGAGTCAATAACTGCATATTCTCCGTATGGACTACTCTGTATGATATACGAGAGACACTAGTGGACGTTTTTCTCGTTTTCTTCTCGTGCATTGACAGGTTATGCTCCGAGTCTAGCGATAATAAAAAGTCAGGGACATGGGGCGCATCTCGGGTGCGCCCTTGAAACATCCGTTGGACGTTGAGCCGTTGCCATTTTTATGTTTATTAATTGCCGTGACTTGGCCGGGACTCCTGAAGACGAAGTCGATCATATATTATCCGAATTATTATGGGAAATGACGCCTTGACGCCTGTCGCCAGTATATTATAATCCCGGCTTCAGCACTTCGTGCCAGTTCCGTATCTCCCGCGACAGCAAGAAAACAATAGTTCATCCTGTGGAGATAGTAATTTGGTGGAATGATTGTGGAGACGGCTCACGAGAACACATACCAACCTTAGCCATATGCATTCGTATGGCCTGATCGTGAAAGAAGCCTTGAAAAACAGGTTCTGTCGAATCCTTCAAACTGCACGATAATGGGGCAGGGAAAGACATTCCCCCGAGGCATATCCTTTTTTGTTTCTCGAAGCACTGGATGATGTTTTCGATCGTCCCGCCTCGGTACGGAGTACATGACCTTTGGATGCATAATTTACGCGCCACATGTCAACCACAAGATCGTCTTCAGGGAATGAGGGAATGACAGCGGTTTGTATCTCCACACATGCTCCTTCGCTTGCAATTCTGAGATTCATGTTTCATCTCCATCGTTTATGATCTGGGCGCTTGTAGAGATGTCTTGAGTTGTTCGAGAACCCCCAGGCCATCGTGCTCCAGAACTTCGTGCGGAGATTTCTCCTGGATTAGTCGCGTCGCATATCGAGTATTTGTATGGCTCAGGGTCGATCGATATGCTGGAATTTAATCTCAATCGCAAATGCATGTCGCGTCGCGATCCCTTATGTATCGACAATCCAAATACCTGCCATGGCCGGATTAAGTCGTGCTGTGGCGTCAATCGCCGAAAATAGCCTTTATACAAGCCATTCTGCGCGCTGAATGGCTCGGCCTTTGGAGTTTCCCAAAACCCGAATACGAGCGCCCACATCTCTTTGTTCTTTCATTGCTTCAAGTGAGGAGAAAACAGGAGACAAGACGCATCGCAACAACGCGCGCACCCAGTGCCTGAATGCGCACTGCGAATGCACCAGCCTTGCAAACCTGTCTTGTCTGACCATATTACCAATAATACCATTACCACTACGTCAAGATTCTACTGTATAAGCAGGAAGCAATTTGTTTCGCAGAGCGCATTCCGGCCCCAGAAACGAACATGGATCCTCCTCCCCATGTGGCGGCGCAAGGTCCACTGGGCCCCAAGGCCCAGTTGACGTGTGAAATGTGCAAGCGACGCAAGATTAAATGCGATAAGCTGCGTCCCTGCACGGCTTGTCGGAATGCAGGTACGGTTTGTGTTCCTGTCGAGCGTGCGCGTCTTCCGCGAGGTCGGTCAGGGGGGAGGAAGAAGAAGAATATTGCTGCTGCGAATTCCAATGCCAATGCCAATTCCAAACAAAACCACGGACAGAGCGATGTGAGTGGGAATGAAAATGGTGCCGATGACTTGAAGGAACGTGTTTCGATGCTGGAGCACACCGTTCAGGGCTTGGTGCATAACGGGCAGGCGTCTTATGGTTCGACTGAGGATGGAGGCGTTTCGGTTCTTCCGGGGTTTTCGCTGTGGGATGTTGGTATCGGGCTTGCAGAGAATCGCCTTCTCAATGAGAATAACCAGCAGGTGAGTGACTCTCATCCAATAATACATCGCCGCTAATATTCTCGCAGACGGATAATGTGGATAAGTGGTTGAGCGGCATCTCTCCCATCCCCGAGCCAGACGACTGGGACAAAGAGATGTACCACCGTAGACAAATCATGTCGATATACGTGGAGCGCGTGGACTCCTTTCTCCCTATCTTTCACTGTCCATCTCTCAGCGACTATCTCATTAGCAGAAAGCCATATCTTGATTATGATGTCGATCATCCAGCACCCGCAGCACTGGCTTGGGCTGTGCGCTACCTCGCTATCAGCAGCATCAGCGATGAACAGTGCTTCCAGATACTCGGGGTTGATAGGCAATCCCTTCTTGCGAGACATCAGAAAACCACGCAGTCTGCGTTGGAAAAGGCGGATTATATTAGCACGGAGGATTTGACGGTTCTGCAGGCGTTTGTGCTGTTTTTGGTATGATTTCCTTGGTTTTGCTGTATGGATATGTGTCTCACGGGCTTGTAGTTAGCTACCCGCGCTCATGATCAGGGTCGGCGGGCCTGGACTATGCTGGGCCTCGCGCTACGCATTGCCCAGTCCCTTTCCCTCCACGAGTTAGAACCCCCATTCCCGCTGAAGTCGTTGGAACGCGAGATGCGCCACCGCTTGTGGCATGTCATTGGCATCTTAGACATCCAAGCTGCCTTTGACCGAGGTTCCGAGCCAATGCTGCGATCGAACTACTCCATGTCCGAGATATCATCGCCCAGCACAGGCGATCCCGACTCTCCTTTCTCCATAATGCAACCCGATGATATCGCCACTCAGTTCCTGCGTGCAGACACAAGGTTCCTCGCCATCATGGCAGAAGCACAGTGTGCCTTCCGGGCGCTTGATGTATCGGAACTAAACGCCCCCGAGTGCACGCCAGCCAACTTCGATACCAAATCCCGCCAACACGTAGCAGCCACCTTCCGACAGAAATCCCTCGCCCTCCTCCTATACCCCCAGTCAGAGCTCATCGTAACAAACCTCGACTGGTGTCTGCGAAAACTAGTCAACATCGTGCACGCCTTCCTCCAACTCCTCTCCTTCCGCCCAATACGCGGGGGTAGTAGAAACTCAGTCTCCCCACCAGTAGCAACACCCCGCAGCTCAGGCCTGCTTCTGCTAACAGTAAAATTCCTGCAAGCGCTTGATCAATTCCGGCACGACGAGCGCAGTGAGCCGTTCCGATGGTTTATTCGGCTGTTTGTGCCGTGGCATGTGCTTGTTGTTGCGGTTGACGAAGCGGATGCTTGTGAGGATGTGCCGTTGAGGCAGAATTGTCAGGCGCTGATTGAGCGGTTTTTGGTCTCGTTTCAGGATATGTTGACGGATGTGCATCGGGAGATGTTGCAGGGGTCTGTGGAGCGGTTGATGGCGTTTGGGTGGAATGCGCCGAGTATGAATCCTTTGAGGGGATCCTTTGGTGAAGGGCAGGTAGTGTCGCCTAATTCGTGACTGGTATGTCTTTTTCTTTGGTTGTTAAAAATGGGTTGTCTATGGATGTGACTTACATGCTTCCCAGATCCTATAGTACACTTTCCCATGCGATGCATAACGGAGGAGCAGAAATCAATGACTCCTGCCTAAAAATCTCGAAACAGCATACTCAGCTTTCCAATACCCCGGCACAAACTGAAACAACAACCCCCTCAAAACCTTCTCCAGAACAAATGGCACATACAACATCTTCCTCTCCGCTCTCTGACTTGACACCCCGACCCCAACGGCATCGTCCACAAACTTCAGCCCAGTAGCCAACTGGACAAAGCCCCCCCGCCAGATCCTCATAGGACACAGCGATATGCGCGAAACCAGTGCTAATCACACTTCCAGATGCTGCTTCTTCGACCAGTGCGTTAGGCTTGATTAAAAGCACAGAGACGAGCGAGGGAGCAGCGCGGGGCATCTTCTGCGCTTTTATTAGGTCGTCATAGGGCCGCGCAAAAGCATGCCGGATCATCCAGTCCAGCAGCGCGGGACGGGTCGCTGCGAAGCGCGGGTTTTATGTTCCTGATGAGAGGAGGAGAAGGCGAGGTGTTGGTTTCGTTTTTGTTTCTGAGGTTTTGAGCGACGATAGCACTGTTAGGATTGCTCGCGCGCTGTCTTGTAGCACGGTGATGCCCGGGATATTCTCTTTTTCACCGAGGGTGCAGATGATCGTGTCTACCTGGGCCAGGCATTCGCGCATTAAGGTCTTGTCGTTGAGACTGCCGTGGAAGATTGCCAGGTGCGGGTAGGAAGAGACGGAGGGGAAAAGGGATCAAGCTTTGTCCTGGAGCAAACGTAGACGTGGATATCTATCGGTCCAACGATTGGGTCGTGGAGGAGCTTGTGCAGGATCTGGCGACCAGCACGCCCCTTGGCGCCCAATAGGGCCAGTCGTCTTCGTTGGACTTTGCTCTCAGGCACGGGGATGAGAGGGAAAATGTGCTCTTTTATGGGAGAGAGAGGAAGGAGTTTCCAGAAACGGAGAACGTGATTTGATTGGAGATCCCAGGCTATAAAGAATTCTTATTGTGTTGTGCTATTCCATATTCGCAATATAAGCCGACAAACACCGACAAGAGCCGATAGCTTCGAGTGTTTAATTACAAAATGTAGTCCAGAATACGGAGTAGTTAGTCCCTTGGATAGCGAATTCTGGTCTCCAGATTTTTATGTTTAGAAGAATGTGTCGTCGGCTTTAGGAAGAACAAGACACGTATCTATATGCAAAGTACTTAGCGCTCCAGGTAACTCTTGCCAAAAGTATCTGTTGACGCTGGGTGATACATGTTCTGCTAACATCCTGTTAGGGCGAGCTAGTACACCTATTTTAGTTACGTCCTTTGTATGAGTTCCATTTTCCACCGGATGATCGAACTATCAGATGCCGGGTTGGCGGTTTTTGTCGGGTTTTGGCAACTTGCTTTTATATACACGGTATAACTTGAAATATGAAATGCCCCTCTTCTCTCTCTCATACTCTCTCCCTCCTCTTTTCGTCAATCGGTCAAAGGAGGCTCACATTCAAGATCGTCCACCACAGTGTTGAAATCAACAATATCACAACCATGTCAAGTGATGGGAAAGCAGCAGCTTTGGCCATACGTCCACCCCCGAGCACCGGCCTGAGGGTGCTGAATCCTGGCTCCGTTCTTCAAGACGGCAAAAGCAATGAGCGAGCAGAGACCCTGCGTCAACTCCTCGAGAAGAGCCACGCTGCGCGAACCCAAGTTGATTCTTCATAGCCATTTACCTCATGCATATCCCCAGCCTTTTCTGATACAAGGTTCTCCTTTCCTGACAGTCGCAGCTTCTGGGATCGGCATATTCCCTCGGTGCTAGGGTCGGAAAATAGAGGAACTATATGAGCATGGAATTCAGACGCTGGTACCAATCGATGAGACTTTTGTCAGGGGGGATGTCATCACACGGGAGAACTGGAGGGATTTTCTAGGCCAGAAACCGTGCGTTTTCTGACTGATCTTTGTCGGCCCCTGCTCATGATAGTACAGTTATACTGTCGCTTATGTGGATTTTTTCTTTTTTGATCAGGAGGTTAAGCGCAATCATAGGGATTGGAAGGAGGTGCTTCGAGAGTACCTCTTCCCCGGACCGGAGCCTCTCATCGATGGATTTATTGGAGGATGTGAGTTCCAAGCAGCCCCTCAAGCCACAAAGATAAGCTGATCAGGGGCCAGTCGGTCATCCTTTCATCCACCTCTCCTATGCCTGGGAATTTGCAGTCGCCGACGGTGGCCACGGAAGCCTTGTCCTTGGGATGTACTGAGTACATTGAGCTGCATGGTCTTCTAGACCAATACCCTCCCGATAACTCGACGTATAAATCCACCAGCTGAGCAAATATAATCAACCGCATGCATGATGGCAACCGCTTCGATGACCTATTCATAGACCCCGGCATCACCAACATCAGGTCCCTGCTGCAGAACCGCTTCGAAGCTCTTCTATAACACTGGAACGCGTGGCAAGTTATAGATCCTCTCCAGCAACTAGAACAATGTTGCGACCTATTCGTCTTGCTGGGTATCGGGACCGGCGACCGAGAGCGCAAGTTCGATTTCTTCTGATATACGCGATAACGGTAGCGCACGGCCTCCACATCCTCTGGCATGTATTCCCCAAAGAACAGCAAGCGTGTATCTTGAGACAGTACGCGCTGTTTGCTATCATGATGTACATTTGTCAGCTTAGCCCAGCGTTCGACGTTGACATTATCGACTCGATTCAGACGGTCGAGCTAGTTGATCAATGTGATTGGGAAGCGGTGGTGGACGAGACCCTGGAACACAAATGGTTCAGGGACTCGCATTTCTTCAAGGTTGTCCGCGCGCCAAAGGAGTTCGAGGAGACTTATGGGAAGAAGGAAGGCTTCTATCTCAAAGCAGCCGTTAAGTTTCTCGCCGAGTTCGATGGTTGGGAGGGATTTGGGCTTGGCATTGGCGGCTTTGTACCGAGTCGCGATGAATATAAACCAGAGTAGCACTACGGATCAGTCTTTGCATGGTAAAGTAGTACCTTTATGCGCTGATGGAATAATCTGCCGCTGAGCGCGTGAAAGGTCATATCACGATCAGGGTTGTTTCTCCGGGGTGATCCATAGAGCCGGAGATCACCGGTTTCAGTTCAACCAATAACCAACAAGTATAACAAGTAAATAGTTCCCTACAGAAAAACAAAGGGCTTTTAGAAAGGGCGTTGATGTGTAGGCGGATGGTTGTTGTTTGCATCCGGTGGTTCACGTGACCGTATACCACTCCCTTTCTTCGACGACACGAACCTTCACCACGAGGTTACAAGCTGACGTCTTCTTCAATGATCCTTTGTCGTCCTATCGTCCCAAAAGAAAAGTGCAGACTTCCGTTTGCAGCGTGCCCCACCAAACATGAATCTACAGAATGGCACATTCCAGGGATCACCCGACAGGGTGAGCTCCTGCCGTACTGAACACCTCCTGTCAAGGGTGACATCGAGCCCAGTCTAGTATACTACCATGTCCTTGCAAGTGGGCTTACACGTACCCTTCCCTAGAAGACCCATTCCAGCCTGGGTGTCACTGCCAATAAGTCAATTCCTGGCGGCAGGTGCGGTTCAATTGGCAATGGCACTACTCCTTCCCTGATTGCGTGGAAATCTGACGGATTGGGAAGGCGCGTGCCTGTCAGCATTCCTCGGACCTTGCGCACGCCGTGATCTGAGATTCAATTCAACTTTACTACACGATCGCTGCGTGGAACTGATCCAAGCTGCCATCGCCTTACTCCACAAGTCCTCCCTTTCCTTGACCCAAGAGGAGGTAGTGCTCCTAGGACTCCTCCGCCCAAGCTTGGGGCTCCATTGTTACATTCGTTTTATATATCCGTTGCCGCTTTTGTCCTGCTTCAGCTTGGCTTACGCGCTTGCCCCGGACGTGTGTTTCCAATCGGTCAGCCAGGCAGAGCGTGTTACTTCTTCGGAGTTTCGAAGACAAGCCGCATTTGGGCGAACGGAACCTTGGTACTACAGTTCTACTTTGTCTAGATTCGACTGGCTGTCATCGTCGTTTTCGAGCTATTGTCCATTTAAGCCAGCAGATCCCTCGTTTGTTCGGTCCCACGATCATCTTCGATTCCGATCGTTCTACACAAGTTTGAATCATTCGCCATGCTTACCAAACTCTCGCATAAGGCTTTCTTTACACTTTCTGCTATAGCAGCAGTGACGGGCGCTATACCTGTGGATGTGCTGTAAGTTGCTCGCATGCTCTGGTCACTCAACGAGGTTACTGAATCCTGCCTCAGTGACGGAATTCATGCCCCCTCGGTTAACTACGACGTCGACAAGATTCGTGGTGTGAACCTTGGCGGTTGGCTCGTTCTGGAACCATGGATTACCCCGTCCATCTTCGAGGAGGTTGGGGACGCAGCCGTTGACGAGTGGACACTTACGGAGGTTCTGGGCAAGGAGGGTGCTAAGGACAGACTGTTGAAGCACTGGGGGAGCTTTATCAGCCGGGCGGACTTCGATGAGATTGCTGCAGCTGGATTGACTCATGTCAGGATTCCCGTTGGCTACTGGGCTGTCATCCCGCTTATCGATGAGCCCTATGTCAATGGTCAGCTGGACTACCTTGACCAGGCGATTTTCTGGGCTCAATCCGCCGGTCTTGAAGTGATCGTTGATCTTCATGGAGGTATACCTTTTTTTTTTTTCCTTTCCGACCGCAATTGAATCGTGACTGACAAGGTGTATTAGCTCCGGGCTCTCAGAACGGATTCGACAACAGCGGCCGTAGAGGCCCTATCGAATGGCAACAAGGAGACACTGTTGAGCGGACAACCGCCGCGATCCAAGCATTGATTGATCGATACAGCGAATATCCCAATGTCGTGTTCGAGGCACTGAATGAGCCCAGCATCCCCGGTGGTGTGGACAGGGGCCTCTTGAGCCAGTACTACGGCGACTTCGAGCAGAGAGTCCATGAAGCGACGCCGGATGCTTCTTTGATCTTGCACGACGGGTTCAATCCCGTGGACAGCTGGAACGGCTTCCTGTCCGAGAACAACGTGGTCATCGACAACCATCATTATGAAGTTTTCGATAACTCACTTCTGGCACAGGACGTCAACACGCATGTCTCAAACGTCTGTGCGCACAGTTCTGCACAGCTCCAGAAGTCTGACAAGTGGGCTATCGTGGGTGAATGGACCGGTGCCATGACCGATTGTGCGAAGTACCTAAATGGCAAGGGAGTCGGCGCTCGCTATGACGGCACCATGTCCGCTGGCTTCAGCGCCGGTTCATGCGATGGCAAGTCTGTTGGCACTGTGGCCGACTTTTCCGACGAAGACAAGGTGAACACCCGTCGCTTCATTGAAGGCCAACTGGATGCTTGGGAGCAGAAAAGCGGATGGGTGTTCTGGACCTGGAAGACCGAGGGTGCTCCTGAATGGGACATGAGGCAGTTGCTTGCCGAGGGTGTGTTCCCTCAGCCTCTAGATGACCGACAGTTCCCTGGCCAGTGCGGCTAAGCGGAATGATGATGGCTTTGCAACTTTTTTCTATTTTTTTACACATTTCCGGTCTTCCTTTCGACGTTTCTTTCATGGCAGCATATGCTTATTATTACTTATTACTAGTACCCTTTTTATTCCCCGAAAGTTGATGTTTGGTATTACTTTAATCGTGATAGACGATAGACATACAGTCGAATTCAATATTTTTCATTATTTCATATCTATAGGGGTGTGTAATATGTAACCGATATCACCCTTAGTTTAGCAAATGCAGCAGTCGGGTATCTTATCACATACAGCCGATGGAAACATGTTGGCGAAATCAAAACAGCCCCAGAGCTCCAAAAGCCGCAACAACCTCGCGATCAACATTCACCAACCATTCCTCCTGGAACCGCTGCTCCCCACCACAAGCAACAATCAATGCATGCAGCTTCTGACGAACGAAATCCCGAATGTTAATAGTATGAATAACATCCGAACTGTCCCACTGCCGTCTCCGCTCAATCTCCGGCGGCTCGTTCTCATGATAATTCCCGGGCTGCGGCTGGTTCCAGAAAATTAGATAATCGCCCGGCAAGCTAGGATCCTCCTCCGAGCCCTCCGCCAGTTCAGTGACGATATCCGTCCACATGCTGAGGTACGATTGCAGGTGGTTCAGGATGTAGTGCGGCGGCTGGGCGTCCGGACCGTTTAACGCGAGGAGTTGAGTAAGGGCCAGCGCGTGGAGTTTCTTCTGGTTCACGGAGCCGATGTTATCGTAGTGCGAGAACCATTCTGTCAATATCCAGGTGAGCGTCGTTTCCTCAGAAGTGCCTGTTGTTGCTGCGACCGCGGAGGCGAAGATCTTGGGGTTTCCGAGGGCTAGGCGCGCGAGGACGGAGAGGTAGTCTGTTTCAACCATGCCGTAGACTTGCGTTTGTTTGCGGTGCGGGCCTGTAGTTTGGCTTGCTTCGTAGGCGGAATGCAGGCCTTCGAGGAGGCCCTCGAGGAAAGAGCTGTCGAGTAAAGTGCGCGCGATGATTTGGTATGTTGTTTCGCTGTTTGCGGGGTCGACGGCTTTCGCGCCGCGGATGAGGAGCTCCACGAGGCGGGGGACAGAGCCGAGGCGTTGCTTGGTAGTTGATTTGAGGAGAGATTCTAGGGAAGTGAGGAGGGGGAGGCGGATGTGGTCGCTGAGGGCTTCTTGGGGGGCGAGGACGATGTAGGATTCGGCGATTTGGAGAGCCATGGGGAAGCTGTCTGTTGCGTCTTCGAAAATTTGGAAGAGGGCAGGGAGGAGAGAGAGGAGTTCGGGAGATGCTGGGGCGGGGGTTTGGACCATGATTGAAGCCCATAGTTCGAGGGCTTCTTCGAGGAGGTAGATTTGGGTTTCCTAGTTATGTTAGTCTTGGTTTTCTACGGAGATGGGAGATACTTACAGATCCCGGCTCGACTGAGCTGCGGATCAGAGGCAGGATAAGCGGGTGGTACTTGGCTGAGTCTTCCTTCAGGGAGTCTATCAACGACGAAAGTAGCGTAAGGATTGCCTGTTTCATCAGGTGTTCCTCTCCTGATTGTTCCCACAGTGGAGGCAGTAGTGCTAGAATCTGGTCCGAGAAGGGTGTAATCTGCGAAACATTAGCATGGCTGTAACAAGAAATCCTTAAACAGACACTTACATTATCCTCCATCTTGACTACTATAGCGCGAACCGTATCCAGAAGCGCCATCCTGGTTTCGGGAAGCTCAACCTCTTGAATGAGAGCCATGAGATCTGAAAGTATGGACGGTGCGTATGGTATGAAACCAGCAGGGGAAAACTCGTATGGGTCAAGGACACTTCGAAGTTGTCGGCCAGCAGAGACTCGTACGACGATATCGTTCAATGGGTCCTGTCTGCTAAGCAGGTATTGGAAGATCTGATAGATGGCGTTCCTGTTCAGTTCGTCCGGCTTCACGGGGACCCATTGGCCGAGTAAAATTGCAATTCTTCTCCGGAGAAGATTATAACCCTGTTCTTGAATCTGGACTTCAGGGACAAGCGATGATTCCAAGAAGGCATTGAAATCCAGGTGTCGGTCTAAGCATGCTGCAGCCAATCCAATGGCCGAATACAATGAGTCTTTCAGCAGAACATCGCGGTTCTCGGGGCTGGAAAAATTGTAGAACACGCTCAGTAGACGAGGGATGAGCAGTTCTCTGAAATGAATGACGAGATCAAGGAAGAGCTTCTCGGAGCAGGAACGGATAGAAAATTCCCAAGCCTCAGCGATTTCGGCCTCTCTTTTCTCCCATTCTTCGGGCTCCTCTTCCCATTCTTGGAAGTCACCCTTCCTGAATCTAAAGAACTGGGTAACCAGGAGCTCCATGACGTTGACCACAAAGTCTGGAGTGAAGAGCTGGACCTTGATAAGGTCCACTGCCTGTTTCTTTTCTTCTTTGTCTTGCGGTGTTTGGTACTTGAATGTCTGGACAGGGTTAAAGGCCATCTTCGCACAAGCTCTGATCAAGAGAAGTGCTCTAAGCCCGGTCTTTTCCATCAATGATTTTCCTTCAGCTTCAAGCTTCTCGTAGTCCTCCCCAAGCTTGACAACCAATGTCCAATAAGATTGCACAAGTGTAATGCTGTCTGGCAGCAAGGAGAAAGAAGCGGGATGGGTCTTGGCCATTTCAACGTGAAGTTTCGACAACTGTAGCAAATGCTTCTCGATCGATCTGTGGATCTGTTCAGGCAGGGTATTGTGTCCCTGCACAAACGAAAGGAATCGGCTGAAATGGGAATGAGTGAGGAGCCAGAAATCCTGGACCTCTTTATCGCGATGCGGATGTTCAAATCCAGCAATAATGAGCCGTCGGAGAACCTTCATAGATACCAGACTTTGTTCGATTGTTTCCAATAAGGCCGCCTCATCAACACCTCCCTGCTCCAAAAAGGAACCCCACTCGTTTACTTTGTCCACGTATATGCTTCCCAATACATGGAATATTTCCGGAGAGGTTGATTGGAGGTGAGCACGTGTTCTCTGCAAACGTGCTGTGGACAACTCCTTTATGATTTGTAAGAGGATGGTGAGTGTTCGCGGTAATTGCAACGGATTCGCGCCGGGTTGCGTAGAGGATCGAAGGAAAGTAATGATGGAAGACATGCCATCAGGCCTTGAGAGTATTAGCAAGCACCAATATGCGCGATTCTGATATAGGTCGCGTACCATTCTTGCGGGAACTCGTAGCGAAATACTTTCGCAAGCATCAATGCGTTGTGAAGGGCAAGAACAGGGACGGGTTCAACGACGCCAGCTTGTAAAGCCCTGTTTTTGATATGGTCTTTCTCTTCCTTTTTTATGGCACTTTCCCGGCGTTAGTCTTGGGACATGTATCGCATAAGTGTTTGAACGGTGCAAGCGTACTTGGTTGCGGTTTTGCGCCAGTATTTGTCGATTCCATTTTTCAGTTGGATGACTGCAAGGTAACGAACTTCGAAAGGGATAGAGTAATCTAGAAAAATATCCTGGATGAGTTAGCGAGGGTTCAGGACGAAGAAATAATCACATAGGGCCGAGCAACAAAAAATACCTGAACAAGCGAGTAGTAATTTGCTTGTTTCTCCCAGTTCTGGAGCTGCTGGGCACCTGTCTGCACCTGCTGCTGTGTCGAACTAGCAGCCAACATTAGCGCATTGAGAACATTCTGCAAATCTAGGGGATTCGCCTCCCCAGATAACTCAAATGCCATGATGAAGGCACTCAATGTAAAGCTTGGGCGTCGAAGCTGCCGGGGATGCTATTGAATCAATTTCAAGCAAGATCGGGACTTGTAGACAAATTCAGAATGCCATGAGATATTCAAATCACGTTCTCGCATTCAGCTGCAGCAAGTAAAATGAACTGCTGAGCTTCTGAATCAGCTGTTATATCGGACTCTCGTGTTATTGTTTTCCCAGCAAAGACTCCCCGCCGCCTACCCCATCGGAATATCACATTATTCCCACTCCGAAGTACCCTAGGACCGAACCCTATCTCTCCCCAATCCAGTAGGCGGTAACCAGAGGGTTTTGTAAGAACAGCCGCCGTATTGTAGATGGCGATGAAGTCATCGTTCTATGGCCTAAACCAGACCTTGGAAGAATAACCAGCTGTGCCATGGCGTACAAGTGGACCAAATATGGAGCTTCTCCCCACAACGAACAGTGTCCAGATCATGACTCTGCTTTTCCGTGGATCCTTTCTGGGGCGCCGAACCTCTCAGATGGTGGGCAATTGACATCGCCATGATGTAGCATGATGCAACAACTCCCAGTGTCCCTGATGATGGAAAATGGGTCTGGCAAGCACTCATAGATATATTAATCCTCCTTGACAATAAACTACTTTCTTCTTCTCTTCGGATTAAAGACTTCTTCTCAAAGCAGGATACTTTCTTAATCCCTTCCCTAACGACATCCCCGAATCTACACAGCAATGGCGGAATCTGATGCATTACGTTTGGCTGCTCGTGCTGAGCAGGACCTTAACAGCTACCAGGCCAAGCAAGGTCTTGGGCCCAAGAGTGATTCGAGTATGTGAAGTCTACGTACCTTGTTCCCTTCCTGGGATGACACTAACCGGAGCAGCCCTCGAGTCCGGCGTGAACGAGTTCGCCGACAGGAAATTCCCTCAGGAAACAGGTGTTCGCACTGGTAGGGAGGCGGGCCCTACCGGTAGTGACAAGAAGCCCATCCCTGAAGACGAAGGAGGTAGCCGTGATGACCGGGGCAGGTAAGTTATCATCCTCATGATGCGCTCTTTCTACGCGAGGCAAGTAATGCTGATACGATCATGATTTTTGCAGATTGGCGCCGGCTGGCGAATTTCAAGGCAAGGGAGGTCCGGAAGACAAGGCAAGGATCCAAGGGGAGCGTCGCCCTGGTGATCAAGACACGCTTAACCTGCAAGACTTGAAACGTGAAGGTATCGCCAAATAGACATTATCCTACGATTATATGATAATAATAAGTGATGACATTTCATGACTATATATCCCAAGTACCATCTACATCGTAGTGCGATGGTAATCACCATCAATGCCCCTTTCATTCATTTCCCGGAAGTAGCACGAGAAACCACTGATATATATTTCAGGACTTGCACATTTAGATTTCGTTGGGAATATGGCAGCCACAAAACACCATGCACAGCCGCTGTAGAACCATATACACAAAAAGTACAAAACAAATCGACTAAGTGAAACAAAAAAGAACAATAATATCCAAAGGCGACATGTAGAAGGTGCCAAAAAAGTGAAAAAAAGAACTCCCCGACTGGGAATCGAACCCAGGTCTCCCGCGCTTGCAGTTGTTAAGCTGACAAGCGGAAATCATGACCACTAGACCATCGAGGACTAATTGTTGAAAGACGCTTAACTTAAAGTTTTATCAGACACACCAGTGTATACGAAATAATCATGCTCGGTTGTTCTGCTGTATTAGCTCAGAAAACCTTTGTATTCATTTACTTGTCAACCATTCGATTGACTGGACAATCAGTATAATAATGTACATTGGGAGGATAGTCAACAAGAGTAAGACGGGATGATTTCACGCTGGAAAAACCAGAACGGTCCAACAGGGTATCGTTTCCAAAAACTGCAGAAAAGGGACCAAAAAAAATATAAAATCAAACCCCAAACCAGCCATATTATATACAAAGGATACAAGGGGGTCCAGAAGAGTCCTTTTGTTTATGCACTCCCATAACCACGCTCACTCAATTCAACATACTCCTGTTCCTTCTGGCAGCTGGTACAGTACCGACCATACCACTGCTCAACGTCGTCCGTCAACTCAGCAAACACGGTGTCCACTTGCACCTCGGCCTCTTCATTGTCATTGTCATTGTCTTTGCCAAGGAGAACCTCGACCTGGCGACAGCGTCGGATTTCCTGCCGAAGCCAACGTTCCCATTCGCTCTGGATGACTTCTCGTTCGATACTATTGACCACGCGAAGAGCCACGAGGAGGTTATGTCGGTACGTGGCAAGGCGTCCACGCGTTTGCTGGATTCGTTTGGTTGCGCTTTTTGTCACGGCGTCTCTGGGTCCTGTTGCTCCAAGAGAGAGCGGGATAGCTTGGTCGCGCATCATCTGCTCGTGGAATGTAAAGAAACAATCGCTGACGTTTTCGGGGCTTTGTCCGATAGTCGAATTGGCAATCGCCTCATCTATGTCTCTCAAGTAAACCGCCTTACTCATGACATTGTCTGGGTGAACTCCGAGACGAGCCATGAAGTTTCCTGCATTCCTCTCATGCCACCACTCATATGCAACTTGTGATGAATAGAGCGCATTGAAGAATACACTCGACAGCAACAGAAACAATATAATCTTATTCGCATTTGCAGTCTTCCACGTCCACCGCAAGAAGGCGAATATCGACATGAATACTGACGAGATCGCAGTCTCCCCAAAGGAAGTGAACATTTCAAACAAAAGTTGAACCAGACTCCTTTGCTTTCGGGGCTTGCGGGGCTCCAAGGTCATGTTGGATCCATTGGGTGGCAACTGAGAGGCCTGGTTCTGACGACCTACATGACCAAATACCGAAATGGCCTTTTTCGTACGACCATGGGCGCCGAGTTTTCGCACCTGCTCGTTGACAAGATCAACGAGATCCAATGCATCTTGTTCGAGATCACCAATCGCTTGGTTGTTGATGATACCTGGAATTATTAGCAACAATTCAGCCCCAAGTAAACACCAAGCAGAGACTCACCTTGCAAGCCGTAAGGTGTCCACAGCCACTCAACCTTGGTATAGACAGCAAGTTTGCTCTTCGATTTAGAGACGAAGGTGATCACAACTTTGCTGACCAACCTAAACGAGCGCTTGAATGGCAGATGCCAGGGAGTTCGCTTGTCAGTGACGACGTAACACAGATGGTCATTGAGCACATCAATGATCTGATAATCGGAGATTTCTATTCCTTCGGCCCGTCCTATCAAACAAGACGGTTAGTTGAAGTGACACCGAATGGTTCAAGAGAAAATTTACCTATTAGGTCCGCCGTTTCTATTTGGAAGGTCAATTGCCGTCGTAGGTGACGCGACTCATTGCTAACCCATGGCCCTTGTTTGATATCTTCAACCCGAATTAGCCAGGTCTCGTATTTCAACTGTGTTATTACAACTCACCTCTAGCCTGCCTCTCATGTAGAAGCAGCTGCCAAACGCCGCTATTGTCACCAAAAAGAATATGGAACAATGCTTTAGCGCTGATGTCAAAGGTCCTCTCGGCCGCAAGCGTAAGGTTGCCTTGGGGTACATAGTTCACCGGTTGGGTCGGTAGTTTGACTTTTGCCACATCCCTACCGTTGCCAGCTTTTGGCGGGTTTATATCCAGATCTTTCTCGATATATATCGGCGCTCGGAGTTCCTGTTTGGGTCTATAATCGATAGATCCATCGACGGCCTTGTCTGTGCCAGTTATATCTTCCCAGCTATCTGAGCTAGGTTCCCGTGCTGGTCCATCAGACTCCATCTTCGTCAGAGTCTTGAGAATATCTTCCAATCCCAACGGTTCGACAGCGATCGAATCTTGGATCAAGAAGTTGAGCCGTCTTTGAAGAAGTCTAAGTGGCTCCAGGAACGTCTTGACAGTGCCCCGACCAGGCGTGTCAGTTCCTATAGGAGGGACAAAATGAAGGAACAGGAAGTCACAGTCTCTTCCAGGCGCAGCAGTCACCTCTTTGATAGTATCCAAAGCAATGCTGGTGGTTAAAACCAGCCCGAAATAGTTGCTGTAAAAGTATATGTTTCGGCTTGTCACATAAGCCCTTCCGGGGAATTCCTGCTGGTCATTGGGACTCCATGTGGCTCTGAAAACAAGAACCAAAGGCTCTTCTCGCTTGACATTAGGGAAGAACAACCGGAACTGGGCATCCTGGATCCTTAGCTGCAGAGGGTAGTAACTGGGGTGTTCAAACGCAGCAACCGGCTTTACAACAGTCGGTGAACTCCCATCAAGACTTAGAGTCTGCCTATGTCCGGGCCCCTGTTTCGGCTTTGTAGATGTTGGAGTATCCGCGTCCGTGCGAGTTTGCTTGGAAGAATCGCTCATCGCAGTAGATGGTGGCTGTACCTCCGAGTCAGACCCCATACCATTGGGTTGACCTAGTCGTTCGTGTTCAAATCTGTTCACGAAGCCCCAGTTGGAGCTGCCCCACAGATTCGCCATCATCCCACTAGGCATTCCTCCAGTGCTATCTGCATGTCCCAGGCCAATTCCTCTTTCATTGCTCACAATCACCGCAGCCTTGCTCATGCTTGTAGGAGCAGGCGGACTTGCCAATGTGAAAGGCGCAAGAGTTGTGTAAGGTGCGTTGCGATTGCTCAGACTGCGATTGGTCAGGCTACGCCCCCTAGTCGAATCGCTGTCTGGTACACCAATCGGTATGGAGGGAATAGCATTATGACTGGCAGTGATAAGGCTTGCTATGCCGCCTCCAACCGAGGGAAGAGGACTAGTCGACTGCGCAGCGTTGTTTGACTTGCGATGGAGGTCCAATTTCTGGATAAGCCGGGATGTATGTTCTCGCGCCGAATTCTCTGAATCAGGCCCGGTAGACCGCCTGCTTCCAATCTCAGTGCTGGCTCTGAAAGCAGATGGTTCCCGTTCAGGCAGAGAAAGGATCCCGCGATCAGACGAGCCTTGTTCGTCGCCATTGGGAGTAAGCGATTCAGACGGATCTGCAGAAAACTCGGGAGCAGGGGGCTGCGAGATTGAAAAGGCTGGATCTTGGACTGTCATCTTGCCCGAGACCGAAAGGTCTGTGCTTGCTGGGTTCTCCAGGGCCTTCCGTTTAGCAGCCTCAAAGGAAGAGATCCATTCCAAAAGCTCCTTCTGTGTCTCCGCCTGCAACATGATGCTGTTACTCTTGGTCTTAACCTCGAAACAGAATCTTCGCTCCTCCTGGAAAGCCGGTCGAACATTGCAAAGCAGGACGCCTATTCTTTCGCTCTCCTCCACGCCACCAGTCCGGGAACCTTGCACCAAACAACCGAAGATTCCATTCTTCAAGAAGACCCAGCGCTTTACCCAAGTCGTCCGGGTGGGCTTCCCTGTAAACGTTCGGAGATTAACCCATCCCTGCTTTTCCGGTTTAGCTTCAGCGGTCATATTCTCCCCTGATAAAGGACGGGAGCCAAGATATGGAACCGTCGATATGGAGTAGTCCTCCAGCTCGCGAGATGGCCTAAACGCAGTCTCTGCAGTTTCCTCAATCTGGTCTCTGGCAGACAGTAACTCCCGGCGTGACAGTTTCTCGCTTCCTTCCATCTCGTGTATCCAGCCCTTTATGCGATCCATCTCTTGACCCCATTTCCCAAAGTTTGCGCCATTGTTGTTGTGCATAGTTTTGAATTCACGCCATTGGTCAAATGAAACCCGAACCAGTAATCTGTCGAGGGCGTTTCGCAATTGCGGAGCTCGTACGGAAAAGTCCAATGACGCCTTCAGATACGCTTTGCGTGCCTCGTGGAGTTGAAATGCATCCTCGCGTATGGCTGACGGCTCCTTCGACTTGTTATGCGATGAATATCTGGAGTGGAGATAATCGTATTGTTTCTGTGTCTGCTCGAGGATTCGGCGAGATTCCTTGAAACTCCTCAAGTCATCCTGGATAAAACCCCTGATCGGCTCTGCAACAAACGTCTCGAGCTTCCTAGTGCTGTTGACCAATCCATTCCAAAGATCTCTGGAACTGTCACCACTCCTCCTCATCGACAGCAGAGTATAGTCATGGTCGAGAACAGCTTCAGACACGGCAAGGGGGTTTGTAGAATAGGAGAGAAAGCTCCCCACGGTACTCTCAAGGGCCGCAAGCTCAGAAGTGAGTCTTGAGGCGGATTTTGCGTAGCCATCGAGCCATCGTTCGAGGAACTCGATTTGGTCAGAGAAGTGCAGGGTAGTCGCTCGGAAGGTCGGGGAGTCGAGAGCAGCCTCCTTAAGCCCAACGGGACTGATAAGCGGAAATAGTTAGCAAGGATCCTCGACAGTTCCTAGAAGAAAGGTGATATCTATTCTCTCTCCTGAACTTACACCACGCTGACCAGCTTCCCGATTTGGGGCAATGGAGCTTGCGGCTGAGTCGACATCTAGTGTATGTCTGCGGCCATACACTTGATGCGAATAGGAAAGATTAACAGCGGAAATGAATAAGCAAGTTGCCAATGGGATGTACAGTAGGATACTCGAGTAAAATATACAAAGCAAAATCCAAAAAGGGGAGTTAGGGGTTGGCAGCTGTCATGGCTTAGGGAGCTTGGATCCTCCACCGGCGTTTCTGGGGGCAATACTGAACACGCCGCTGATCTACTGCGACGTCAGTGACTCGGTTTGCTGCCTGGTTTATCAGGCGGTGAGAGTAGGGCGGTGAGATATCGGGATTTTTTTTTTCTGCCAGAAACGGCACTTTAGTACCGTTAATTTTTTCTTCGACTTCGGTGCAATCAACATACAATTGTCGAGACAAAATTCTCGGCTGTCATTTATTAATTAATTATTGCAGAGCTCTGTATTCTGATGAACATGGAGCCTCCATCGAAAAAGGCGCGCAAGCTGCTCGACGACAGCGACTCCGGCGACGAGTCCGGCGGAGTTCCCATTGGCAAGCAGTCGGATGCAGACACCTTCAAGATCAATGAGGACTATGCACGTCGCTTTGAACACAACAAGAAGAGAGAGGAAATGCAGAAGTGTATGTGCATCAGTTCATAATCTACGTATACCCATTGGGAAACGGACTGACATTGGCTGTTGCAGTGGAATCAAAATTCGGAAAAACCTCTTCTCTTGGAAAGCGCCGCGATCGTGATGAAGACGATGGATCTTCAGAGGAGTCATCGGATGATGAAGAGGAAGATGACAACGCAGAACTCGCTACCGAGGCACTTGATGCCGAAATCAACGCAACCCTGAACGCGATTCGGTCTAAAGACCCTCGAGTGTACGATTCGAACGTCACTTTCTATTCTCAGAATGACGATGCCCAGCCAGGCACCTCAAAGAAGCAGGAAAAGCCTATGACACTGCGTGATTACCATCGGGAGAACTATCTGAGTGGTGCGACCCTGACAGAGGACAATGATGCACCTCAACCGCCCAAGACCTACGCTCAAGAACAAGAGGAATTGAAAGATGCAGTAGTCAAGGAGATGCATGCAGCAGCGGATGGTGAGGATTCATCGGCTGACCAGGAGAGCGGCGATGAAGATAATTTCCTGATTCGCAAATCTGCTCCTGAGCCTGCACCAAAGCCGGAGGTCAAACTGGATGTTGAGAATGCGGACAAGGACCCTGAGAACTTTCTGTCGAATTTCATGTCATCGAGGGCATGGATTCCCACAAACAGGGAGCTTCACCCATTCGAGTCGGACGATGAGGACGAGGATGAGCGCGCAGAAGCATTCGAAGAAGCGTACAACTTCCGCTTCGAGGATCCAAACAAGGCCAACGAGAGGATTACTACTCATGCCCGTGATGCAACGAACCAGCAGTCTGTTCGTAGAGAAGAAAAGAGCAGCCGAAAGAAGCACAGAGAAGCAGAGCGCTTAAGAAAGGAGGAGGAGAAGAAGCAGCGCGAGACCGAGAAGAACCGCCTCCGCAAGCTCAAGGTTGAACAGCTTCAAGAGAAGGTCAACCAGATTAAGGAAGTCGCTGGTTTCCGCGCCTCCCAATTCACAGACGAGGATTGGGCCAGGTTCCTGGATGACAACTGGGATGACAGGAACTGGGAGCAAGAGATGCAGAAGCGCTTTGGTGAAGACTATTACGCCGAAGAAGAAGGAGCCGGGAGCGACGACGAGAGCGGAGGCAAGAAGAAAAAGCCCAAGAAGCCCACATGGGATGACGATATCGACATTACAGACATTGTTCCCGACTTCGATGCAGAGAACCCGAGACCCACCATGGAAGAGTCCGACGCTGAGATGGACGACGCCGCTGATGGCGAGGGATCATCAAGCAAGAAGAGCAAAGCTCAAGAGAAACGGGATCAGAAGCGCGAAGCTCGTAAGGACCGAATGCGTATCGAAGAAGCCGCAGACCGCAACCTGGACCTGGACATCAACCTGCTGCCCGGTGCGACCAAGAAGAACGCAACCCGTTTCCGCTACCGTGAAACTTCGCCACAGAGCTTTGGTCTTAGCGCTCGGGACATCCTCATGGCCGACGATACTCATCTCAACAAGTTCGCCGGATTGAAGAAACTGGCGTCGTTCCGCGATGAAGAGAAGAAACAGAAAGACCGCAAGAAGCTGGGCAAGAAGGCCCGGGTGAGGCAATGGCGGAAGGATACCTTTGGTAACGAAGAGGGTCCAGAGTTCACATTTGGCGGCGAGAAAGACGCAGCCAAGGAAGAGCAAGAGAGTGGTGATGTGGATATTCGTGAGGGTGGCAGGAAGAAGAAGAGAAGAAGGACCAAGAAGAACTGATTTGTCGTGCTTTGTATATTTATACCTCTGACTGTTCATAAAATAGAGCCTGATATATTTTTCAACTATTAAATGACCCGGTTGAATCTGTCCTATAGCTGTACTGTTCTACAAAACGTCCCATTTTGAATTGACAATACCTTTGCCCTTATCTTTACAGGTGAGAACTTGGCAAACACGCCGTTGCATGCTCTGTTATCCGTGCACTGCTAGATTCCGGGGCAGATCTTCTGGGCAATCGGAAACATATCCATTGGCAGGCTGGCGTGTGCCATATTATACTATGTATAGAATAATAAAACATAGATTAGAACACTTGCAGCTCACCTAAAAATATCATTCAGATTTCTTGTTCGAGATAGGTGCAAATGTTGACTGGAATTCATTGCGCCGAATGCGGTAATTCTGGGATGCTCCACATCCGGATATGCCGCATACTACATACTACATACTATAATGGCCTTGAAATGAACAGGACAATATTACAGTGAAGAATAATAGGGATTGTCTAGGTCACGGACAATGCTTCTGATATGTAGAAGTGCCCTTTCCTCTTGAGCGTGGCAAGCAGCGCTCTTGTATTTGGACACACGGAGTATACGGAAGTGGCAACGCAAACCTTTCATAACAAGGTTACTTGGAAAGACAGGAGGAAACAAGAGGGAAGGAAAAGCGTTGGCCCGAATCACCACACCGAAAGATTCTGTCTAAGGGTTTCTTTCTGTACGAGTGCATGAGCGCTTTGCATGTAGGTGCGTATCGCGCATCAAGAGCTTCGGGCTGCTCTCGGTGTTACAGAGTAGGGAGATACACCCCTTATACAAGTACTCAGGGTCCTCATAAAACCGGCCTTGTTTTCTCTTAATGAGATTAATCAAGAATAGGCACAATATTGTTCCAAAACTGATGCACATCTATTCAGGGCTCTCCGCTGCAAGTAGTAAGGCGTCCTGTAGTACCCCTCCAAGCACATGGAATCGGCATCAAGATCCGAAGTCCCGTGACACGCATGACCGGAGGCCGTCGGTATGGCGAAATCCGGCATTTCCTCTTGGAGAAAGCATTGAGTGAGTGTACCCTGTAAGCAAGAGTGTGTATGGTCAATTGAAATGAAAGGATTATCGTATCCAATGTTCATGATCCATGGTGTTCAGCGATCCAAAAGTCTGGCTACCGCACGCTCGGAGGGAACAATGGGAAAGGCTGGGATAATCCCCCGATGTGGGCGCGCAACCGGTGGGCGGGCGGAGAGGCTTTACCGGGTGACAGCCCCGTAGAACAACAAGACTAGAGTGCTTTTTTTTTTTTTCTGGTTGACATGGGAGTACTTAAATGGTTTTATGAACTGTTTTGTGAACACTTGTATGTAACGCTTTTTATTATTATTCCACCGTCGCTTGATGCAGCTTGATACAGTTTGATACCAGTACAAGTACAGTCGATACTTACATCGGGAGATATCGGCTGCGTTGCCCGGGCCAGCACTAGCGCCGGAGTCGAAATTTTCTCCCTCTGTTTTGTTCTCGCACTAAGCCTGATTTGGTGTAGTGTGGCTCCGCTCGCTTCTTCCCGCTTACAAGAGCCCTTCGCTCGCTATTTTTTTTTCCCTCTTTCTTTTTTTTCTCTCCTCCCATCCCCTTTTGAAGTGTCTCTGTCTTGACCTTCAACTCTCTATCTCCCCTCTTTTTTTTTTTTTTTTCATTTCCTTTCATCACTTCCGTCATCATGGCCGACAAGAAGGGTGAGGTTAACCAGGGCGACAAGTCCGTCCTCGGCATGCCCGTAAGTTTCTCCTCTTTTGTGCTTGCTGCTGAGCTGGTCGGTTTCTGTTCGTGCCATCCCGGGTAAGACGGGGGGGGTCCTTTACATTACTATATCGGTCTGTAGAGGCCGTTGGATCTATCTGGGATTGGAGAATAGGAATTGACTAGTTGTGGTTTAGCATTATTTGAGACTTCGAACAAGGGACTGACAGAATTTTCACAGGGTTTCGTCGTTGACTTCCTGAGTATGTTCCATTGAATCCCCCCACCAACTATCGATCGCTTTATGATTCGACCAAGCGACTCAATTCTGGAGAATTGTCGATCGAAACCGAATACATTGAATTTACACTAACTTATATAGTGGGTGGTGTCTCCGCTGCCGTCTCCAAGACTGCTGCCGCCCCCATTGAGCGTATTAAGCTCCTCATCCAGAACCAGGATGAGATGCTTAAGGCTGGTCGTCTTGACCGCAAGTACGCCGGTATTGGTGACTGCTTCAAGCGTACCGCCGCTTCCGAGGGTGTCGTCTCCCTCTGGAGAGGTAACACCGCCAACGTCGTCCGTTACTTCCCCACCCAGGCTCTGAACTTCGCCTTCCGCGACACTTTCAAGTCTATGTTCGCCTACAAGCGTGAGCGTGACGGTTACGCCAAGTGGATGATGGGTAACCTTGCCTCCGGTGGTGTATGTTTCCATGACCCTGTTTTGGCATTCGAACAATCAGACTAATTTTTGATACAGGCTGCTGGTGCCACTTCCCTCCTCTTCGTCTACTCTCTCGACTACGCCCGTACCCGTCTTGCCAACGACGCGAAGTCCGCCAAGGGCGGTGGTGACCGTCAGTTCAACGGTCTCGTTGACGTCTACAAGAAGACTCTCGCCTCTGACGGTATTGCCGGTCTCTACCGTGGTTTCGGTCCCTCTGTTCTTGGAATCATCGTCTACCGTGGTCTCTACTTCGGCATGTACGACTCCATCAAGCCTGTTGTTCTCGTCGGTCCTCTTGAGGGTAACTTCCTTGCTTCGTTCTTGCTCGGCTGGTCTGTCACTACCGGTGCCGGTGTTGCCTCGTACCCTCTTGACACCATCCGTCGTCGTATGATGATGACCTCTGGTGAGGTATGTATTAATTCTATAACTCCCCTTATCAATAAGTTTCTAACATATCCTTCTACAGGCCGTCAAGTACAGCTCTTCCATGGATGCCGCCCGCCAGATTATCGCCAAGGAGGGTACCAAGTCTCTCTTCAAGGGTGCTGGTGCTAACATCCTCCGTGGTGTCGCTGGTGCTGGTGTCCTGTCCATCTACGACCAGGCTCAGCTCCTCCTCTTCGGAAAGAAGTTCAAGTAAACGATTGATTGAGTTCGAATCGTTGCTGGGGAAGGGTATGTAAAATTGGCGTCTGGCGTAACTGCTAGGTGCTGAATGTTGTGTGGAGGTCTTGATAGAAATATCGATCAAGGGCGCTTTCGGGGTCTTGATCATAGAGCCATGTGACATTTCCTCTTGTACCCGTTGTACTTTACTACTGTCTGCAAGCAATTTTCCTTTTTTTTCCTTCAAAATCTGTATTTTTCTCGGTATTCAATTAAAATCTGGGGTCCGAACTTGTTGAAGAGTTTTCACCAGGCGTAGTGTGATTGGTGGGTTGTAGTCACGTGCAAATCTGTATGATGACGTATAACTCGAGCTTCAACTACCTTGGCATCGCCTTCAAACATCAAGCTCTCCAACCATGACACTAGTCTACACACCAGAAGGTGGTGGTGCACCTGAAACCACAGCAACTTCATATTCTAAGCCGGACGACGATCAAAAACAACAACTCCCCGCAACAGCCTCCACAGCCGCAACTTCAACCGCCCCATCCTATTCCCCAATATACAGCGCCGCCCAGCCAACCAGCATGTCCTCTCTACCCGTGGCCACAGAATCCCTAACGGGCCAGCATGAGCCACAGACACAGCCAGAATCACTCCCAGAGCCAGAGCGTTCAACATCCGTCTACACGCCGTCCGAGACAACGAACCCGACCCCAGCTACGACGACGAGTTCCTCGCCTCCGCCGCCGCAGCCTGGGGCTGTCCCTGTTGCTGACGTCCATCAGACTCTAGGACAAGGCTATGGATATGGACAGACACAATGGGAAATACAAGGGCAGGGAATGGGCGTTCCTCCACCACCAAAAGTTGGAGAGGTTGTTGCGCAGGATGGTGTAGTTGAGGGTGCTGCTCCTGCTGCGAGTGAGAGTCTGAACATCAATCCGAATCCGGGCATCCAGTCTCCTACGCAGCCGTATGGATATGGGTATGGCTATTCTACCGCACAACAGCAGCAGTACCCGCAATACCAAAATACCCCCAATGCAACAACGACGCCCTACAACATCGTCTACCCTCGACACCCATCAACCTCGTACCAACCTCCGTACACCATCCCCAGCAATAACAACATAATGCAAGACGAGCTAGACACGGGCGAAAAGGGATTCCTGGATATAGCAAAGGGGTGGATGCAGACTGCGGGAGAGAAGTTGGCGCAGGTTGAGGCGGAGGTTTGGAGGAGGATTAATGAGGCTCATGATCGGGAGCAATAGTTTCTTTTCTAGGATGCGGGATATGGGCATCTATTATGGTTTGGGGTTTTTGATCACGGGTAAGGATGGTATTTGTACGGTATGGGTATGGATTGTATATGTATTCCTGGAGTGCTGGCGTTCGCTAGGGGTCATTTAGTCTGTATAAAGGTAGTAGGAAACGACTGTATTAATATTAATGTTAATGGTAATGCAAATTGCTCAAACAAAAAGCGTCCCTTTCTAGAACAATACCATGCATATCCATCCTATCTAGAACCAGTCCTATTGGATTAACCCCTGTATGTGAGACGGTTCAAGAGACCACTCTACTAAATGTGTGGTGGTATGATGTATTTGTAGTACCCCGTACAGTGGGGAATCGTACGCTGTACGTATCCACGAAAGGAAATCGCCATCTGCACTGAATAAACTCAGATATGCTTAATTATCCCTCTGCCCCTGGTGCATTGTGGATAAGTGGATCTAGGATGAAGGGAAGTATAGAGCTTTTGCCACCAGTGTGGAATATTGGAGAACGAATTCCCGAGTGGGTCAGATGTATATGTAGATTATGGTTATTAAATGCTATATGTATAACTATATCCAGTGTCATGAGATGATGTGCTTTTCACAAGTGCATGTGCAATAGAGGAGATGTACCAAGAGCGGTAAAATGCAAAACTGACTTTATGCCAAAATGGTCTGTCGAAGCCCTGAAAAACCCCAAGGGCGCTTCACACCCTGTTTCCCAAACCAAACCAAACGCCATCTGTCCAATCCCAATGCAATCCATGCTAGCGGTCGATCCAGTCGATCCCCGCTCTTGAATATGTATGCTAGCGTCCCAAAAAAGACCAAACAAAACCAACGCCCGCCAATATGATCGTGTCGAATTTACATAGAGCCAAGTCGTAAAAGTGCCTCCACGGCAGCGCGCTCCTCGCGATCGCCAACAACACCCTCCGGTAGGGTGAACCCAAGCTGTTGGATTGGGATGTTGTTGGGAAGAGATTTAGCCAGGGTGGAGGCAGCAGGGCCGCCACCACGCGGCTGCTGCTTCGCATCGAGGAATCCACCACTGGCGTTCAGTGAGCGCGCACGGAGAGCATCAGCACCGATTTGCGCCCAGTCTTCTTCATCCGTCACGTCCTCCTCGCCCCAGTCTTCGTCCGGAATCTCGTCTTCCGGAGCCTCGGATGAGGAGACGTATTCACGCTCGTCTCCATCGAGGGACATCTTGTCCGCTTCGTCTTCGAGCATGCTGATGTCCCTGCGTCGGCCGTAGTCCGCTCCCTCGGTATAAGAGAACACGGCGGAATCAGCAGCACTGGTTCCATAGGGACTCCAGTTCTCTCTCCGGGAAGGGATCTGGACGCCACGTTGGTGGAAGGAGTTGGGAAGACTGGAGGGCGGTGATGGCTCGAGGTGTTGGTTGCGGCGGGATGGTTCGCCTCGTCGTCTTGCATCCCAGCGACCCCATCCCACCTTTTCAAAAACGACATCGCCATCCGAACCACCTCCTTGTTCAGAGCCACGGCCCTCGAGCGCGGCCACCACCAGTCTGCGGGCCTTCGCAGGAGGAATCCTGGAGAAACCGGGGACGGATGTGGTCAGGTAACCCATGACATGACGGATTGCCAAGGGGCCCTGGTGCAGCATAATGTCAGGCAAGTGGTGTTTAGCCAACATGCCTGGTGTGATAGCGTCTGCGCTGTCCAGGTCTCCGGCATCTCCCAGATCGAGATCGGAGTCGGGGTGGGATGAGGTAAAGGGAGAGGTGCCCGCGAGATTGGCGGACTGCTTGTGGCCAAAAGAGACGTGAGGGCGAAGGGTAGGAGAGATGGAGTTAGGAGGAGTAGGCAGCATGACAGAGTGAGCGGTATCACGAGCAGCGGTGAAGCCCGAGCGAGGTTTGGGAATATCGACAGAAGCGGTCTTGCCAGCAAGAGCCATGGCGATGCTAGAAGGACCAGTTGGACGAGACATGATGTGTGTGATAGTTATATTTAAGAGAGGTGGTGGTGGTGGCTAGACCTGGGGTTTCTTTTGGTTGAGGGTTGAGTCAGCACCGTATAGAACAAAGGGGGGAGGCGATTTGTCAACAAAGCAGCCCTAGGGGGGTGTTTGTTGTATAAAATAAAGAAAAAAGAGGAGAAAATCAGAGAAAACGACAGAAAAGAGGACAAAGCACTAGCTGACTCACGTAGCACTGGAGAACGAAAAGAGGAGGAGCGATTTTAATCAGCCGAGGCGAAGCTGACGGGAGGATGCGACGCGGGAGGTCAGATGAGGACTTTGGAGGTGGGAGTCGATGTGAGAGAAATAAGTATTTCAGAGGAAAATAGTGATTTTATTATAAAAGGATATAGAAATATAGAAAGGTGTAAGAAAGGTGCAAGAACAGAGGAATATATCAGGTGAAAAGGAGACCGAAAGAACACTTGTAGTTGCTCAGGCACAGGAATGCTGCAGGCCCAAATAAGTTTAGCGTGGCGAGTACATTTCTCCCCCGCGGGCTATGGGTGCTTTTATAAGTGTTCAGCTCGCTTGATATTGAATTTCTGTGCGCGTTATTATCCTTGAATTTTGTGTTGTTATCTTTGTAAAATGCAACTCTACACTATCTCTCCCCAGCCAACCGTCGCGGCGCGTGGGCCCCGTGATTGGCGTCGTGGGGACTCGCCGGGTGGTCCCGGTTGGGTCTGTACCGGAATGTATACTCCTACTCCGGATGTACAGTACAGTGTCTCCCTAGCAGTGTGCGTACTGTGTAAACGACAAGTACCTCTCTATAAAATATATATATATATGGGTAGATAGATATCTAACAATTATATAGCGAGATATCTATGCTATTTTCATAAAACTATACTGTACTATCTTTATAGTGTGTGCGCAGGGCAGAGCCCTATGCCAGCACGTGTTGGTCTCCCGGACACATGCTCTCAATCACTGGCTGCCAGTTGACGGCTGACGTCACGGCATTCGCCAACAAGGAAGTTTTAACTTGTTAAACTGACTCCATTGTGACTCCCGTGTGTGTTCAGCTGTATCAAGTAGAATCCAGAGGCCAGAGCACGAACTCTCACCCCGCAACTCCTGCCACCAGGGTTGCATTTGCCGAGCATCCCACGAGATGGCTTACAGCTGCATCACGGCACGATCCAATCCCAACGGAGCTTTCCGTATCATGTCGAGTCCTCTGTAAATTCAAAAAGATAGTCACGTTACACTCTTATCACCAACGCTCTTATAATCACGTGATACACCACCATCACGTGTCGATATTTGCTTATCATCACGTGCGCGCGTGTGTGTGTGTGTGTGTGTGTGTGTGTGTGTGTATACATCCGATCTTATCGTTTCCGAAACTTCCCCGGCCCGTCAACTTCTTCATCGGATCTTTTTCTGTTTCTTGCGTCTTTGCGGGGTCCTTTTTGCTCTTCTCGCGGCTTCAGTGGGTGCAATCTGCCTCTGCTTTCCCTAAATGGAAACCCTTTCAATGGCCCGAGGACATCCACCCGATCCGACAAGAGCTCCGGGTGTTGACCATCCACATATATATACCGCCCCAATTTCTTTCTATGCTTTAAAGTTATACAAAAGAAGGTGAAAGTAACAACCGATAATGGCTAATTCAGAAACATACTCCCCCATCCGCGAGGCGGGTCGGATCTTCTCCCTGCTATGCGACCAATCCGAACGCTTCAGTTTGCCTCCACAAGTGGCTGAAAACCGGGACAAGGTCACGTTCTACTCCTCCCACGATCAAATCTATTACCCAATTCCTTTCAAAGAGACCGAAACCTTGGCTGCGTTGAAAGGTGTTGAAGGTTCCTTGGCCGCAGCCCTAGCCGATTTGCGTTATGGCGCGTCGTCGCGGGATATCAGGGTTAGTTTGGAGAAGGCTACGGCATTCGGTTGCCAGGCGTACATGGCCAAGTTGGATGGATTGTCCAAGTTGGATCCCGCTGTTAAGGCTAGGTTGAAGGGTATGTGCAACTGTTCGATATGGAATAATATTGCAGCTGACTGAATAGACACGGATCTTTTGGCCGCTCAGTCAAATGGGTATCGTCGTATGTCTGCCAACCTCTATCGCACCAAGAACCCTGGCGAGTTCTTCCACATTCATGGCTCGCTGGAAGCTACGACAACGTTGAATATGATTGGTTTGGAGGGTCATCGTCCGGATTTGACAGACTACGAGGAGGTCATCAAGGTGATCGAAAGCCATGTGCAAAAATATGGAGCTGCAGAGTTGGAGGACATGAACCGGGAGAGAAGACAGGCTGGTGTGACGGCGTTCAAGCACGAGGACTTTGTCAAGACACCTCATGTATGTCATTCCAGTGCCGAATATAGCTGGAGATACTAACGAGCCTAGGGCCAAGTTAACGTGCAAGAACCATTCTGGAAGGTGTCACGCTTGCAGGGCGACATTCCTCCAACACCATTCCCCGCTGGCCGTCCCGGAAGCAAGAAGGTTTTGGAAGGAATCAAGGTCTTGGAACTCTGCCGTATTATCGCTGGTCCGACTGTCACCCGGATTCTGAGCGAATACGGCGCCGATGTCTTGAAGATCACAAGCCCCAACCTCTCTGATGTTCCGTTTTTCCAAGTTGACGGAAATATGGGCAAACATGCAGCTGACCTCGACCTGAAGACGGAAGAAGGACGACGCCAATTTGAAAAACTTGTCGCGGACGCTGACGTCGTCGTTGACGGGTACCGTCCTGGAGCTCTGGAGAAATTGGGCTACGGTCCGAATGCTCTTGCCGCTTTGGCTGAAAAGCGCGGCAAGGGTGTTGTGTACGTGAATGAGAACTGTTTTGGCTACGAGGGTGAATGGGCTGGACGACCGGGCTGGCAGCAGATTGCCGACTGCGTAAGCCTCTCTGACTCAAGGAACCAATCTGGATCGTGCTAACAAAAATAGGTCACCGGCATCGCCTGGGCCCAAGGCCAATTCATGGGCCACTCCACCCCCGTGGTTCCCCCCTTCCCCATCTCCGACTACGGCACCGGCTGCATGGGCGCAATCGCAACACTGACGGGCCTCTACCACCGCGCCAAAACCGGCGGCTCCTACCACGGAAAAGCCTCCCTCATGCACTATGACCTCCTCCTTTTCGCAGTAGGCCAGTACTCCGCCTCCATCCAAGAATCCATGCGCGCCGCGCAACCACCCGAGTTCTTCGCCCTACGCCACTGCGACAGCGTCGATCGCATTTCGTCGACTGTGCTGAAGATTATGCAGCAGCGATTCCCGCATTTGTATGTGCCCGAGGTGCTTACGGAGAAGTGGCACTCGGAGGCATATAAGGCAGATATCGAGATTGTACGGCCGGTGGCGGAGATTGACGGGGTTGAGAACGTGTTTGAGCGGGGGAGTCGTCCGAATGGTGTGGATCGGGCGAGTTGGTGTGATTTTAGGAAGCAGGAGGGGGATTACAGGTGTTGATTTCCGATGATTCGGATGCGGGTATTATCTAGCAATAGCACTAGCATCTAAGGGGTATTGTATAGCATCAGACATAATCCATGCTGTTGTAGCTGAATGCAATGTTTAATTCTCATATTCCTCTTTTACATTATTACGGTGTAGTTCGCTAGGACAGTCACGTTCCAAGTATCGTTGTCGGATTCTACTTGTCGAACCGTTAAGCCGGAACATCGTCGGAAGCGAACCATCCTATCGGACCGAAGCGCCTCATTATATCATCGAGGATAGAATACACGAGTACTAGTCCGGAGTACATATACAAGTCTTTTATTTCTTAGATTCTCCATTCGAAATCTTAGAGACTATCCCAGCGCAATAAGGGTAAGTCCAAATACATAGAAACCACCGCAATTGACCAACCCCCCCTGATTAACTGCATCTATATAAAGACACCAATTTCCCAAACAAGTCGATACAAGACGAAGTGGAAAGAAAAGCCAAAAAAAAAAAAAAAAGATGTCCTACGGAATCACCTCCAATCCCTCCGTCTCCCCCCAGACAACCTCCCGCATCCTCTCCTTCCTCTCCACCTTCTACCAAACCAGCGACACCGAGTCCGCACACGACAAATATGTCTCCTCCTTCACCGACGATGCGACTCTAATCATGGGCTCGAAGAAGGCTGTTGGACGTGACGGTACCCTCCCCTGCTCAATTTCACACTGTGTCTTCTAGAGTTATACTTGGGGCAGGCTAACGCAATCCGGTACAGAGATTCGAACGCTCCGCCATGGCCTATGGACACACGTTGCATCGCGGAGACACGCTCCTACGAAGGTGTTCTTCGGGGGCGAGGATGAGGTTATGTTGTATGGGACGGTGCGGTATGTGCTGCGGGCGGATGCGGAAAAGAATGAGGTTGAGGTGCCGTGGGCGGGGAGGGTTGTTTTTGTAATTGACGGGGAAGAGGTAAGGATGAGGTTCTATCAGGTTTATTTGGTATGTTGTTCCTTGTATAGTTGGCGTTTGGTGTTGGAGGTGCTAACTGATGGCTTAGGATCCTTCGGCGCAGTCGGGGAAGAAATAATTTACTTTATAGTTTACTGGGAAGTGTAGATAGACATACAATCATTGAATCGTACTCCCGTACATTGAGTGGAAGAGGCCCGAAAACACTATGATCAGTGCCCGGGTCTCCCAAAGTCCTAGATTCGGAGACTCTCCCTCCCTAAGCCAATAGATGAAATTCGAGGATCGCTCAACCCAAGCACCCATCCATTTATTTCATTTCTCCCAGGATATTATGACGGAACGGAAAAGGAAGAGAGGTAAGGACATAAGGAAACACATGAAGAGAGAAGAAAAGAGATGGCAAGAGAGATAAGGAATATGCAACTTTTTATAGAATTCGTGTTTTGCTTTCCTTTCCTTCTTTACTCGTCATCCTCCTCCTCCTCGTCAACGGTGGTCTTGGCAATACGGTCCAGATCACGCTGGCCGCTCTCAGTGATGCGGCGGCCACCCTTGTCCTCGTCGTGCTCAAGGACACCGATCTTCTCGAGGGACTGCAGGACCTTACGGTCGACGGAGCCCGAGGCGTCGACATGGTGGGCGGGGCGGTTGCCGCGGTTCTTGGTCGAGCCGTGGACCTTGCGGAGGCGGTTGACACCGACGGTCTTGCGGAGGTAGATGTGACGGGCGACGGCGGCGGCGCGGACGTAGTACCTATCATTTTAGTTAGGTGGCGGTGCGGGTTTGCTTTAATGTTATATGGTATCGTACCAGTCGGCGTCCTGGGGAGGGAGCTCGTTCGAGGCAGAGGTCTTGACAGTGTCAACCCATCCGGGGATGGGGAGCTTTCCCTGGCGCTTCAAGAACGCAGAGTAGGCAGAGATGAACTTCTGCGCCTGTTGGAGAATATCCGTCAGCATGCGCCCTTCACTCCACAACTGTGTCCAATGTCCAATGGCCGATGTCCAATCGTGATCTGGTCCTCTTGAAAAATGAAAGCGTTCCGATCGTCAAATCCAACAAAGCCCTTGAAGTCTGACATTGTTCCTCCACACATATCGCAAATCCTTCTCTTAACATCCAATCCTCGCAGTGCCGAATTGTAGATATCGATGGCCGATATCCAGACGATCCCAGTCGAATTGCAGTCGCTTTCAGTTCCTCCCCTCGCTCTCGTAGCATATCAACCTCCAATTCCACATCCACTCGTTTCGCTCGATCGTTTCTCCCATTCATCAAGAGGACCAAAACCACAAGACCCTAGACCAGACCGGACGCAAAACCCGGAGTAACAACACGACTTACTTCCACATCGCGAACGGTGACACCACCCATTTTTGCAGGCGACTTTGTTGAACCTGGGGAGAAAGTTGAAGAGGTTAAAGCCGGAGGGATGGTCGTCGTCGGAGGGCGGGTTGGTCGAAAACCTCAAAAGGTGCGTTTCGTGTTTTCTCGGTTGCGCGAAAAGGGCGGCCGGTTCGCTCTGTGTGGGCGGGCTTTTTTCGCTTAGCCTGTTTGGGTTAGACTTACCCTAGTTGCCTGAGGCATGAATTTTCGAAGAAGTAACGAGGTTAGGTTAACTACATATGTATGGACCATACGTACAGAGTACCTCACTGATACTTTGGGGGGAAAAAAATCCTTACTTATAATAAGTAATAAAAAAATGGTCGTGAAATAGTAATATCTATTGTACACTCTATCATAACTCATAACAATTGAAGACCACCAACGCCAGCCCAATCAACCACCCGAAATAAGTGAAGTATGAACCGAACTATTGACTACAAAGTAGGCGCCCTCTTCAACCCAACACAATACCTCACAAACAACGTATCCAAAAAATGCCCATGTCTAATTCCCGGCGGCCGTCTCCTCTCAAACTCATCAATCGCCTCCTGAACCCCAAACCCCCGTCTTTCAATCAAATAGCAAACAATCAAGAACCCAGTCCGATTAAACCCATAATGACAATGCACGCCGACTACAGGACGGGGCAAATCCCGTTCACTCTCCGGACGTTTCTCGACAAGGTCCGTGATCTCAGCTTGCAGGCGATCGACCAGCGCGATGAAGTCCCTGGTCTCATCTGGTGTTGGCGGGATCTTGGAGACGGTGGGGTGCTTATGGTAATGGATGCCGCCCTTTTCGAGCGAGGCTGGGTTGTAGACCGGGTTTTCGTGGGAGATGTCGATTACAGCGTAGATTTTATTGTGGTGTTGTTCGGAGAAGCGGACGGGGTTGTGTTCCTCGTCTACTTCGCGGAGCATTTTGAGCGCGACGAAGGTGTCTGCTAGGGGTTGTGAGACAGGTGGGACTTTCTTCCATTTGGCAACGTTCTTGACGTCCCATTTCCCAGATGTATTTAGATGGTGGAGTTGCCAGCCCAGGCTTAGGCGGTGATCGATGTGGGAGACGAAGAAGTCTTGGATAATTCCGGAGACGGTGCGGTAGGTTGCGCGGTCGTAGAGGAGAGCGTGGGAGGCCGGGGCTGGGAGGATTGCGGTCTTAACCGGGCGTCTGCACTTGCCCTCTGAGACCTTTTCGGTTTGCTCTTCACCTCCGTATTCGACTTGGTACGCTTGGCCGCTAACGGGAATCTGGATCTGATCCTGGACCCTAACAGCATCAGGTACGACACTGCTATCGGGCTCGATCTTCTCGTCTGGTTTGATATCTCCAAAGAACTGAAGGATCTTCTTCAGCTCTGCCGCTTTGGTGACCGCGTCGGACTCACCAGCGATGAGCAGGACTGGGGATTGTATTCCCGCCCAGATCTCCTCTCCTGGCATACCCCCAATCGGCTTATCGTTTTCATAGTGCATCGGGAGTGTTCCCCACGCCATGCGCCTCCACACAGCGGTCTTGCTTTGCTTGTTAAAGCGGACCTGTAGTTCCCTAGTCTCGGGATCGGCATCAGGGCCAACGAATCGAGTGACGCTGGCACTGTTAGGACCACCGCGTCGATCCCAAGTACGCCATAGGTTAAACACAGGGTTCGGAATGTAAAGGAGCCGACGGAACATGGTGCTATCCTTAGGAGGCGGCGGAGATGCGCGAGGGCAAACGGAAATAGTACCGATAATGTGCTCTTTGAGCTGAGCTCCAATTGGCGAAACTGAAGATGCCAGCAGCGCTGACAGAGAGCATCCCAAGCTATGCGACACGAGCACGACTCCCTGACCTGCTTCGACATCACGATGCTGCTCAATAGCGGTGGCGATTAGTTCCGCCAGTGCCTCGACTGTGTATGCATCCCAAGAAGTTGGTTCAAACGTTGACAAACCGCATCCCGGCAAGTCAATTCCAAAGCAAGGTGCAATGTTCGTCAAGCTCGTAAGCAAATGATGGAACTGCGCCAAGGACCCGCCCAGGCCGTGCACAAACACAAGCATCGGAATTGGTGATGGTTTGGTAGGCAACTTGCTCATTTGCGGATGCGGACAGAAGAATGTCCTAATAGATGGATACGTAGTAACAGACGTCGAGTAGGAGAGGTACGAAGAGTACTTCTTCAGGAGACCTGGGTCGGTAGTAAGGGCTGCTTTCGTTAGTATCAAATCACAGCGCAATGTCAAACAAGAGGAATAGGACTGACCTTCCACCGATTGTTCACGGTGCTGAGCCGTCGCATCCTTTTCAGAAAGAGAACTATCCGTACCAGGGCGCAAAGACGCATTGCTGTCATACTCGTCCTCGTCAGACGAGGACATGGCCCCAGCGGAGCTCTTCCGGTCATTCTTGCGAGCAGTACGACCAAAGCGTCTGCCACGGCCATCAGAAGGCGGCTGCGCGCCTCTGCGCCGCAGCAGGGAAGACAAAAATCCACAGCCCGCCATTGCGATGAAGCACGTAGTCAGAAACACAACCTGACTCCAGTTCACAGTGCCATTGCGATAACGGCCTAAGGTAGAAGAGATGACGGAATCCCAGATGCGCAACACACCCTTGACATCCGACGGGAAGGTAAAAGTACGAGACAGGGGCGAGGAGGAAGAGGAAGAGGTAGGAACCAACGAAGGACCGCCGGTCGATCCCATGGCCGGGGACAGGTAAAAATAAGTTCTCTCTCGGGGTGATGATCAATCAGGCCCAGGTTTCCAGCGATCGCCTCCCCTTGCACAGTGGCCTTGGCCTCTGGCAGGAATCATGCGTTCCTCAAACAACACCCGGCACACAGCGCACAACACCGGACAGTCGGTCAACTCACTATCCAGCAGAGGTTCAGATCCACCACGTCACCCAAATTTCGGGAATGGCAATTTCTCCCAACAAGGATACTCCAAGCAATCGGAAGAGCGCCGTGGGAATTTGTTCTAGAAGCCCAAGTTTAACCCACGCGAGGCCAACGACGACGCTCTTTGGCCGAAAGTCAACGGGTTCAAAACCCCTTTGGACACGGCGGATAATCGAGCGGATTATCGAGCGGATTATCGAAGCGACCAGCAGATGGTGACTAGTGATTGGTATGCAACCGTATATGCAACTATTTGCGCATCACTGGTTTTCCCCGAACGGCGTTTCTGCCAATGAGAATGGCCGAATTGGCACGTTGGACGGCCGCTGGAGAGGATCTTGTCTGACAGTTCCACTCTGCACGTCGACACTGAATAGTTGCAGTACTCTTTAGAGACAGACGCAGGCAAGAAGTGGTTTATTCGGGGTCTTGTTGCGATTCCGTGGTTGAGTCTTGGTAGAATTCGCGACAGGTCACAACAACGAAGACTTGGTTGTTTGACGGTTTCTTAACTGGAGCTTCCATACGAGATACACGACGTCAGCTTGTGATCAATAGTAAAGACTAGTATAGTTATGCGCTGGTCAAGCTGTCGCCGTCGCAAAGTAGGACAGGAAAATTTCTCCCTTCTCCAACTAAGCTGGGAACCTGACCTGAGCTCGCCAACACAACCGTTTGAAACCGGATACCCTGGAATATAGTGCATTACCTTTTTTGAAGATGATCTTCAAGGGTCACCTGGCAAGGCCAGCGAAATGCGAGTAGCGACTAGCGTGCAGGTGGTTGTATGGGTTGAGTTGAATCGGCGGATGATTCATCGCCGCCCACTCATAACGTCAGTCGGTAACCCGTGGAGGGCGTTGAACATGCCGAAGAATTGGCATAGAACAGACCCGAGAATAGAAATGGAAGAAGAGCCAATGTGCTTCGGTAGATCATCTGATTGGGTCGAGATTGATATAATGCTACGTTTTGCCTTATCTTTTGGTCTGTTCAGGTACAGTCTCATACTCCCGTTCTAAGTACCGAGTACATGAACCAGTCCGTGAAACATGGATCCATGAATTGTTATCATTCCAACCTGTAGTACTCGTACAGTCTCAAAATAAATCAGTCATCGCACCATGCGACGCATCCCCAACCAACCGCGCATACTTCGCCAACACACCACGAGTGACATGCGGCACCGGAGGCTTCCACTCCCTCAAACGCTGCTGAATTTCCTCCTCAGACACATCCATGCTAAGCGAATTGCTCTCTGCATCGATCGTAACCACATCGCCATCGCGCACAACAGCAATCGGTCCTCCAACCGCAGCCTCGGGTACAATATGCCCAACAATAAACCCGTGACTAGCCCCTGAGTACCTGCCGTCCGTGAGCAAGGCCACGTTGGTGAGTTTGGCTCCCATGAGTGCCGCGCTGGCTTTGAGCTGTTCCGGCATTCCCGGGCCGCCCTTGGGACCTTCGTAGCGGACGATAATCACTAGGTTCTCACCTCGCGGGATCTTACCCTGATTCAGGGCGTCGTTGAGTTGGTATTCTTTGTCGAATACGCGGGCTTTGCCTGTGAATCGGGTGCCCTCCTTGCCGGTGATCTTGGCTACGGCGCCGCCGGGGGCTAGGTTGCCGCGTAGGATTTGCAAGTGACCCGTTGTCTTGATAGGGTTATCCAGTGGGCGGATGATGGCTTGGTCTTGCGGCAGGGATGGGTGGGATTCGACGTTCTGCGCCAATGTCTTGCCGGTTACGGTGGGGATGTCACCGTCGATGAGACCAGCGGCGATCAGCAGCTTCTGGACCGATGGAATGCCCCCAATATCGTAAAGATCCGCCATGTAATACTTCCCGCTGGGCGCAAGGTTAGCGATGAAGGGAATTTTGTTGCTGACACGCTGAATATCATCGATAGTCAAATCAACGCCCGCAGTGCGAGCCATAGCAAGGAAGTGAAGCACGCCGTTGGTACTGCCTCCAAGGGCCATGGTCATGACCAGCGCGTTCTCGAATGCCCGCTTCGTCAGTAGATCCCGGGGCTTAATGTTCTTCTCCAAGCACGTCTTGATTGCATCTGCAGCCTTGACACACTCGCGCATCTTAGATGGAGATGTCGCCGGCGTGGACGATGATCCGGGCAGCGACAGACCCATCGATTCAATGGCCGTGGCCATGGTGTTTGCTGTGAACATACCACCGCATGCTCCAGCACTGGGACAGGCGTGTCTCTCGAGGTCATCCATAATCTCATCCTTGCTCTTGCTGGTGTCACCGCCGTCGTCGGGCTGGCGCAGGGTATCATAGACATAAGCACCGGCAGCTTCGAAGCATGAGGAGACGTTGATAGGTTTGCGAAGTAGGTCCGAGTATCCGATCTGAATGGTTCCACCATAAATCATGATAGATGGTCGGTTGTGCCGGGCCATACCCATTACCACCCCAGGCATATTCTTGTCGCATCCGGGAATAGCAATACAGGCATCATGGTACTGCGCGCAGGTAACCGTCTCGACACTATCGGCAATAATCTCACGAGTCTGCAGCGAAAATCTCATTCCTAATTCGTCAGCCTTCATCCCTCATTTGTGTCTCCCTATACGACTAACCTTCACTACCCATGGTGATCGCATCCGACACACCAATGGTATTATACTGCCACCCAATCATACCCCTCTCAGTAACAGACTTCTTCACCGTCTTGCCCATATCCAACAAATGCATATTACACGGGTTTCCCTCCCACCACACCGACGCAATGCCGACCTGGGGGCTCTTTGTCATTGCTTCTCGATCGGGGATTCCAGCGGCAAACAGCATTGCCTACCAGCAGTCTTGAATTAGCAATTGACCTAGAAATATAGGACGGATGGGATCATACCTGAGCACCGGGAAAGTCATGCCCCCGGGTAATAGTCGTAGAGTATCTGTTCAGGGCCGGCGAGCCGTCCTCATGCTTCGCATCGTCGGGGAGACTGGGGAAGTTGATGTACTTGACTTCACCCAGGGTATTCGACACGGCTGGCTTCCAGGGGTCCATATTGTCAATTGTAGTATACAACTGCCTGTGTAGAGATCGAGAAGCTGGGGAACAATGTGAAGAAAAGTAACGGCTGTGCGGCGCAACTCCGACGATGAACCGAGAGCCCCTCCACAGTCAATCTCCGTCGGATTCATCTCCGTGCGGGGGGAATCAATGCTAAAATGGCCCTGATTAGTAGCGGGCAATCTCGAGCTTTTGATTGGATGATGAGTGCTTAGCTGGGATGTCAGTGATGGGATCGATTTTTCCATTCTGGGATATGTTGTTTACTATTTAATAGTCAACATTGTTTATGACATTGCTATTGTAGCATCGCTGAAATTATGTACGGACTAGAATGGCAACCCTATATAGAAAAGATGGCGATATACGTCATGTTGACTCCAGCCGTCACAACCTTATACATATTGTGACCACTGTTCCATTCTTTCGAACTCATCTTCATCTTCTTGCAATCAAAATAAAGCGGACCAAGAGATCCATAATGTGCACGTCTAACAACTACATCTCAATAGCCCAGGCCATCAGCACCCTCGGCTGTGCCCTCCTCTCAGGTACACCTTCAACTCACCCACAATGCACATCGAATCTACTCCAAAATAACACCCACTCTAACAATCAATAGGAACCCTTCTCTCCCTCTCCCTCTTCACAATCCCAACACTCACCCTCCCACCCCGACCATCCCCCTCCTCCCCAACAAACATCCATCCAACCCCCTTCGCCCCGCCTCCCCATCTGACACACCAATGGCTCTACACCTACAAAAACACCCAACGAATCCTTTCCCCCCTAGCCACAACCACCTTCGCAGGATACATCTATCTAGCCTGGTGTCTCCGGAACGACCCTACCGCACGAGGCAAATGGTATCTTCTCGCCTGCACGGTAATGGTGGGTATGTTTGTGTGGAATCACGTGGTGATGAGGGGTGTTAATGGGAGGCTTGAGGGTCATGCGACGAGGGATGATAAGGCGAGGGCGGAGGGGGAGGAAGGGATGAAGATGAGTGAGCAGGAAGTGGCGAAGAGGGAGAGGGAGGATCAGATGGCGTTGAGGGGGCTTGGGCGGTGGGTGTGGTTGAATGGGGTTATGGCGATGTTTCCGTTGGGTACGGCGGGGATTGGATTTTGTGGGATGTAGGGTGGTGTGTTAATGAAAGACTGGAGCTACTTGGAGTATGTTGGGTAACTTACGAAGGGCTGGCTGGAAAATGCAACGGATATTCGCCAGTGGTGGCAACAAAAGCTCAGTCTCAATCTCTATATTGACCTATAGCGCAAAGTAATAAATACATATTTCCCCGAATAAAATGACATATATTAAGTGGGTATCTCTGATAGCTCGCGTGCCATCACAGTATAATGCATAAAATATATTAGGATCCAGGGCGAAACCGGCCAGCGAGCCCGTCAAGGAAAGTATGGATACCAAGGCAGAATCACATCTTAGCTCATGCCGCAACGGCCTCATGATCATTCTCATCAACAGACTCTTTGTCGACTGACGTCCACTGCTTGGAACCTTCGACTTCGTCCTGTTCCTCGGATGCACTCTTAGCATCCTCTTCCCCATCAATAGCGAAGCCAACAGCCTTCCCTGAAGTTGTTTGCGGATGCACTTCCTCGAGCACATCGCCATTCCACGGTTTGCATTTCTTAACAATCTCTCCGCAGCGAAGGCAGACCCAACCCTCGCCTTCTTCTCCTTCCAGCTTCTGGACTAGACAAACGAAGCAGTATAGACAACCGCAAGGAACCGTCTCGTAAGGGTTCGTGATATCCGTCTGTGCAGAGCCAATCATTCCACCAGCCGATGCTGATGCAGCCATCACGTCACTCTCTGATGTGTTTGTTGGATTCTGATCCTTGTAGCAAATGGCGCATGTTCTCTCCGGAAGGAATGCTAATTCACCTCGCTTCTCCTCGGGCTCATTGTCATCGCTGCTGGATTTTATTGTAGCCTTTGTCTTCCGCCATGCTCTAGTTAACCATCTGCGCCATCGGCTTATCCCGACAAGAGGTAACAAGAAGAGTAGGAATTCGGTGAACGCGTGCCATACGAGCTGTCGATTCAGATATTCGAAAGAAACTTCGCGGCTAGCTTGAGCGGATGGAGGAGTCAAACGCATGCGAAGAATTCGATCAATTAAAGTCCGGTATCGGCCGTTTACCAAGAATACGAGGAAGGAAACGAAGGCTGCGACCGAGTGTGTTGTCGAAACTAGATCCGTTATGCGCCCTAGAAACTGGACCCTTCGCGAGGGCTACTTTAGTGAGCATAGGCACTGGAATATAGACGAAGTGTAAGGTTTACCTCTTCATAACCATCGCTTTGCCCGACCAGCCAACTCTCCCACTTATCCCACGCGTAACGACCACCCACGGTAAGAAAACCATATAGACCTTTTTGCCATTTCGTAGGAGTAGAATGAATAGGTCCCTTGCTGCGAACATCGATATACTTCAAATCCTGTAAAGCGGCACCGTAGGAAGCATCATGGTCCCATATCGAAAGCTTGAACAGGATGGCTCGAAGGACAAACTGAATCTCATGCGACCAGTCTTCACGCAGATGAGGCTAATCAAGAAACCCAGTTAGCAATCATATCACCAAGGTCGTCGGAAAACGTAGATGAATACCCCGTAGTACTTCAACGCCTCACCAACCTGCCCCTTGAGCAAGTCCAGCAATTCCTCGTCCAACAGCTCGGCATCTACCTGGCCGACCCGAAATGCTGGTCGATTTCCTTCACGTCCCGTCAAAGAGCCCCATAGCCAGCTAGCAGATAGAGGTAATTTGTTGAATGGAAATGGAAGTCGTTGAATGGCGGCATTATTAACCGATGACGCCCGTTGCTGGTCCGCAAACCGGGCGCGAGATTCCGTCTCGCGCAGACGTCGGCGTTCCAGCACGCGCTGTTGAGCAGCAGCAAAGTTCGTCGAGCTCATCGTAGGATCATCGTGCGATTCAATATCAGCAGCGTAGTAGGAGAAATAGGAGAAGGATTGAACCGAGAAATGTACAGGTATCGGTGTAGACGGAAAAGGAAGCGCTCGGGAATTGATAACGATCCGAGTTCCCTAGATTAGGCCGAGGTTGACATGGTACACGTGACTGTACTTTGTTTATAAAATATATGACTCGTAGACATTACAGGATATTACAGTGGCTATGGACATTGAAAGAGACTATTACGTATTCAAAATACACTGTAGGTTGTTGCTCTTAATTTGTCTTGACCAGTGTTGACGGATATGGCAATCCGTATGTGCTCTTATAGCTTCGGAAGAACCTCAGGTATGAGCTTGACAAAAGCTCAATTTAGCTGGGAAGTACCTGATATTCATTTCTCAATCGATTATCTCTGGCGACTGAAAGATCTGGGCTATGGATGTTATGTTTTCATTCATGCATCGCAAGTTATCCGTCCGATGATTTGTTCCTGCATTATGTACCATATGACATTGGCATGGAATATCCACGGAATCTGGACATCTTGCTCATCCCTCGCTTGCATCTATAGCCATTCGAATCATATGAACCATACCCCGTATTTCGAAGCGGAAATGTGTAGCAAATCAAGTTCATTCTCTCTTACACCACAGACCCCGACGTTATCAGATTATCAATGGACTTCCCCAGGGGCAATAAGCAGATCGATAATATACACGGATGTCTGTATTTGAATGTATTGGCTAGATATGCAATTAGCCATCAGAATACGCATCATATCCCATCTCACACGCGGCATAAGAACCGACCTCGCAAGAATACAACCAAGTATACCAAGTTCTCAAAATGCCCGACCATACTCAACACTAACCACATCCCTCAACGGCCTCAATTACAACCACTTCATAATCGGCATGACCGGCGCAACCGGCGCCATTACGGCATCCGCGCCCTCCAAATCCTCCGCGTCCTAGGCATAGAAAACCACTTCATAATGTCAAAATGAGCGCATGCAACCATCAAATACGAAACCCTCTGAAATCCCCAGTCCCATCGCCAACCTCGCCACAGCCCACAACTACTCCATCCATGACCTCTCCGCGCCCATGAGCAGCGGTTCGTGGAAATCCGACGGGATGCTGATTGCGCCGTGCACTGTGAAGACGCTTGCTGCGACCCGTGCAGGGTATGCGGAGGATTTGATATCGTGGATGCGGATTTTCGTATTAAGGAGAGACGGCCGTTGGGACCTGGATGATATTGTGGATCATAGTGTGCTGAGAATGATGGATCATTTTGGGATTGAGTCGGATGGGTTACTGCCTGGAGGGGAGGTGGGAGGGGTTTCAGAAGTAGCTTGCATTTCTTGTACAATTTGTATAGTTGGTGGTTAGGCAAAGTGTGCTGTATATAGCAGACGGAAGGAATAAGCAAATTGACTCTACATGTATCAATAACAGAGTACATGTAGGCTGTGGCCATCTATTGCGATTTCGATGTTATAAAATGATATTGTGTGCAATTATATACAAGCCGGTATGATCCCATGCCTGTTATGTTATTTATAGGCTTGTTTTATCTAGGTATCCTGTTAAGAAATCAAAATACCATAAGGATATCACAAAAGAAAAAGAAACGAGAGCGTGTGCATCGATGCATATTTGCAGTTGATTGCTTGGCGCATAGATATAGACCACCACGATGGGGATCCTCCCTTTTCATCCAGCAATCGGACGGTCGCTTGAATTATCTTATCATTTCAATCATGATCGTCTTCCATGCATAATTTCGTGATCTCGAATTTGCTCATCCGAATCATGGTCGGATTCGCGAGACCGGGCAGCCGGGCCGGTCACGAGGGGACGGTGGGACTATGCCAGTTCTAGGGCTGCGGCACCACCAAAATTTCAGTTTCTAGAATTTTTCCAGACACGTAGATGCAGTAATGTACATCTGCGTATGAATAATAAGTAGTCGTGCATGTATGGAATCATTCAGCGTTCCGATCGAGCTGTTGCTGCAAGAACGCCCGTCCCTCAGCATTCACGAAACCTCCAAGTCCAAAGGCCGGAATGATTCGACACATGCGAATCAACGAGGCGCCGATCCAATCTCTGCTGACACGGTTCAACCGGTCCTTAAGGGGTATTTGTGATTGGCGGTTATACAAATCCAAGCCGAAGAGATGGATAGGGGTGCTGATCAGTTGGATCGATGCGGGGATACCCAATTGCGCGATTAGAATCTTCAGATATTCCCTGGAGGCGATGGAATCCGGAATCCATGCTGAAGCCATTGCGGGCAAGCTGAAGGAACCGAAGATGGTTAGACCGTCGCGGAGGAGGAAGGCTGAATAGGTGGCCATCGGAATAGAGCGGCTGACGGATCGCACAATCTTGCTGCTGGCGGGCGCGCCGCCAGGCATGCTTTTGGCTTGGTTGGATGTGGAAGAGGATGCATTGGTAGTTGTGTTGGCGGAGGGGGTGGCTGTGGTGTTGTTGCTGTTGTTGTTGTGGCCGAACAACTCGGCGAACTTGACGTCTTTCCAGATGCCGACGGAGGAGTTCACTAGGAATGTCGAGACGAAGGTCGTTGTCCCGGCTATCGCGTGGTCAATCTGGGGGAAGACTTGACTGAAAATCGTTTCTGACACATTGGCTGTTGCAAATGTCGCGGCATACAGAGACCAGACCAGCAGACTCGGGCGTGACGTTAGGAACGTAGCAGGTTGAGTGATGGAATACCACAGGTGTCTGCGAAATGCAGGTAGGAGAGGTTGATTGTATGATGACTTCTCCACGACCAGTCTGCATTTCTGTATCAGCCGTGCCAACTCTTATCAATCATATCGATAAGAATTACCTGTCGAAAATCATCACTGCCGGAGTGATCAATGTTGCTGAACCCGCAGCAACGAGCGTGTCGGTCGCCAGCAATTCGGCCAGGCGATTCCGCTTGAAGCCAAATGGCAACGGTTGCTTGATATCTAGATCCTGCTCCATATTGTTCTTGCAAATATGTGTATACAACGATTCTCGCTCAACCCTGGTATAGCATCCGTATTATCACAGGCCAGGACGCGGGTTCTATCGTTTCACTTGGTCTTCGTTTGCACTTTCGCTATATGTGCTTGCGGTTTATTTACACACTCGCAGTGTGCCGTGCTCGCTCGTTAAGAAAATGGAACGCCCCCCTGTTTCGTTATTAGATGCGGCCGTGGGGTTTAGGGTTACCGTATATAGTTCACCACTCACTCACCTTGGAAAGAGATGTACTTGGGACAAATTTGCAAAATTGAAAGATGAAATGGCTGCGACCTCGAGTAAGAGTGGATATGAAGCAGTAAAAATACACCCACACGAAAAGAACACGCAGAACCCCGTCTACGCCCAACTATACATAATAATACAACGGCCTCCGGGGAGTACACGATTTCGGCGGCTGTAACCAATGGGAGCTAGTGACCGGGCCGGGAGGCCGGGAAAGTGATAGGCGCATCGACCGACACCGACAATTGGCTGGGCCCGGAGTAAAGATACAGGGCCTTGCAATCATCGGGGGCACATCAATGAGACAGATGTAAGTGCGGCGTTGAAGAGGCAAAGCGGTCTCAAGATTGTTATTTGTTGGAGAGACCATATTTTGTAGATTTCCCCACCGCGGGACTTGTTTGCAGTGTCTCCGTGTTCGGCGCTGTACAAATCATGGACGTTCAACACCCCCCAACGAGAAATCATGGAATAGGGTCAAGATTATGCGACATTATGTATTCTAAGACAGCACATTCAACGTTGCAACCGTTTCAGGTCAGCAAGCCTGCAGAATGACAACACGGGGTAGTGAAGTGCCCGATGAGCAACCTCGCGTCCTCGGCGATATGCATTCTGAGCTTGCTCCCGATGACTATTGGATCTTCAGAACAGAACGGAAGCGTATTATGTTGGGGTGAAAGAATAGGGGGCTGGAGAAAAAAAAAAGAACCATAAACAGTGGACCGTGAAAGAAAAGCGACGGTCAAAAAGCAAAAAAGAACTCCCCGACTGGGAATCGAACCCAGGTCTCCCGCGCTTGCAGTTGTTAAGCTGACAAGCGGAAATCATGACCACTAGACCATCGAGGACTTGGTTGTTAAATTGTAATCATTTTCCTATATGTGTGACATCCATGTTCTGGAAGGACGACAATAGGTCAAATGGGTCTTTTGAAGAGAGGGGTGAATGGATTTTGCGCCAGTACATGGGCTTGACGACGTGTTCAATGCGGGAACGCAGACGATTATGAGATTGAGGCCTTTGTGTATACCCCAGAAGGTGTCGCATATTAACTAAGGAATTTCCTTGACAAACTACAAACGAAGTTAGTCTGATCTCTAGGGCCTGACGAGGCTTACAACACGGTTCCCCGTCCGATGAGCCGACGAAAAAAAACCGGTCATGTCTAAATCGGGCAGGTCCAGGCTGCGCAACTCCAGTTCCCGTACCTTGCTTCAGTGCCTTTACCAGATGGGCGACGCGTGCTGCCTCTTCCTCCCCGATGCGAAGGCAGGGCAATTCACGTACTAGAACTTCAACCAATCCCAATAACACAGGAATTAAATGAACACTGGCTGCTGAGACACTGACAGTAGGGCTGGGCCATGACAACTCCACATGTTTGAGTCCAGTCATTGAAGCCCATTGTGGTTGACCTCTCGCAAGATCACCTTTTCCATTGGCATCTGCCTGGAAGTTGAGTGACTGTACAGAGGAGAGAATAGCAATGCATTCTCCCGTATCATTGGGCACAATAAGCAGATAAGCACGCACGTACTTTCAAATGCTATTCCTGATTAAGCAGTATGTTTTTTTTTTTTTTTTTTTGGGTTTTCAAACAGCCACCAAACCCAGGGTCCATGCTGTTGAGTGCACTGTCTCGTTTGGCCTATTTAATGGCTTGTCAACAGAAGAACAAGATCACATCATACATAGGGTGTCTGTAGCTGCAAAGCTCAGCATGAACCATCGCTCTGGATAAAGTAGTGAGCATTTGTTGTGACGGCCTGGTCACGTTGGCTGATTATCACGTGAGGTGTGGTTGTTTGCTTTGTTGCGGTGACGGCTCAGCTCAGCTCAGTGCCCTTATTGACATTCACCGTCAACATGGCAAAAGATGCCATGAAAGCAATCAA
>JAMAHJ010000079.1:0-57824 GCA_023627475.1 Aspergillus sp. S3505 | reverse complement strand
GGGTGGTTCGGTATACTGGTAGGGTGGCTCTGAGAGCGTCTCTGAGTACCCGGTCAAGGTGAGAGAGGGCGGAGTCGGTGCGATGATGTTACCCGGAGGAATGAGGATCGGGATGATATTCAGCGAATAAGTCACGTGATCAACTACCATACACCATCTCTTGGCATTGGTAGATGGTATACGACTACCATGATAACTACATGATAACTACCATCAGGATGGTAGTCCAACTTGGTATACGGACCAAAAAAATATATAAGGACGCTCATTTATGTACTTAGCTTAGTTCTTCGCGATCAATTCAAGTCTTTCAGCATTGGTTACATTCTAGTTTCTGACTCGTCCGCACTTAACCAACAACCCAGCACACGTGCTCAGTTGGCCTTGTTTCTCTATTCGTTACCTTGTTCGATTCTATTCGTTGATTATCCTACGGAGCCTGGAGGGGGCGATTTACCCATCAACGCATACAACTTATTGAACCGGACCCGGAGGGGCACTGAGCATACAGATATATTGGGGAACACTTAGGGTAAGTGTTCAGTCTCAAAATACAACTAACTAGAACCCTAGGTACGATACAAGAGAAGCCAGGTTGTGACATCTACCTCCTCAGTGGTAGTTAGGGGGCATATAGGCTGGAGGCCTGCGGCCAGTGTCTTTAAGAAGGTGTCCCAGTCAGCTTCTCGCCATTGTATCTTTAGCTTCTCTGGGGACTTCTGCACAGGTATGTCTAATTCTGTGAGGACCGGTATGTGGTCTGCTGCATGCATCCAGTCCCGTTGGTCTTGACAGCGCACCAGGAGATCTGTTACCTCAGCAGTGGCCCATGTCAGGTCAATTGTAGTCTGGTGACTACCTCTGCCTGTATGCTTCTCATATGTAATAGTGCCTGCGGTGTAAGCAGTTCTAAGCCATGGTCTTCAGCTATCCTGATGAGATCATCTGCTTCCTCATGGCGGTGGTTGTAGTCAGGTCGGGCCCACATTGGATGATGGAGGTTAAAATCGCCCACTACCATGTGTTTCTGGTTGGGATATCAGCTAGTGCATTGTGCAATGCACCAATGACACTGGGTTGGCCTGTGACAGGGCTGGGGTTATATGCGTTATGAATGTGTATGGGGCCTATTCTTGTGCACAATGTTAGGGTGCTCAGGTCCTTAGTATGATGCTGTATCGCCCACTTCGTTGGATCCAATGCCTTGCTGACAAAGAAGCACACCCGTGGCATATTGGCCACATTAGTGTCCTTGCTAGTAGGCTTGATCAGGAGGTTGGAGCGGTCTCCAAGCATTTGTGAATATGTGGTCACTTGGTCTGTGTGTCTGTTGATGTAGGGCTCCTGGATAGCCAGGATCTCTAGGTCGCGCACCTCTTTCTCACCAAAGAGGTGTATCATCACTCTTTCACGTGATTTCCAGCAGTTGGCCTGCAGGATTCAAATTCGGTTAAGGTCCATTATTGTTTACAGTTCTTCCTCCATTGGGTCTTCATTGGAGTGAAACTGGCTTCGCTCATCACCAGACTATTGACCATGGTGCTGATTGTAGCTTCTGTGTTGGTTTCGAGTCTGTCTGAGTACTCTTGGAGCAGCATCAGTACTTGGGGCACTGAGAGCTCTTGCTCTAGGTTGCTGGCGAGGGCCCTCCCTGAGCTGTAAAGTTTGGGTCTGGGCATTTGTCTCCATTTCTGGCTGGGCATCCGCCATAACACTGTTTAGTTCAGGCTCGTCCTCTGTGCGAGGTCTTTTATTGCTCTTCCTGGGTCGGCCTGGGTCGCGGCGTTGGGTGTGGTGCTCTGTGGCTTCTGCAGGAGTGGGATTTTGGCCTTGTTTCTCCCCTGAAGGGGAATTTCTTGAAGATATTGGTCAAGTAGTTAGTAAATAGTTAGGAAGTAGTTAGTAAGTACTTGGTGATTATATACCAGTATATTGCTTTGTATCCATATCCACGATAATTCCATATATTCTATTGGAATGAATGGAATTGAATTCAACAGACTGGCCAGTCATTCTTTGAACAAGAGTAAATACTCTTGTAAATAAAAGATAATAGCCTTCTGTTGTTTCCTGATCGGTAAAAACACGCAGGAGTGTGATGACTATATTTTATACTTAGCAAGTATCTAATAAGTGATTGATAAGTGCTTACTCTTTCCATGCTCAGGTAGATAAGTTGCGAACACAACCTCATTCATTCCCTTTTGTCGAATGCGCTTATAGGACATATCAACTTCAAAGGAGGTTAATGTACTTAAAAGCCTGATTTGTTCTTAAAGCCACATAGAATCATAGTTCCATTGGGGTCACAGTATTTTTCTTGAATATATTCCTATAGTTAATTAGTTATCAAGCAGCTAATAGGCAGTTATAAAATCCTTACCTTTATGAATGGATTGGTATTATACAAATATATTACCCCATTGAAGTTTTGACCAGCTGGATAAGAAAGAAGCCGCTGTTTTTAAATAATAGCAGAGATACGATCAGTGTTTGAAAGTGAGGCATGGATTTCAGCTGGTGTTGATGCATTATATTGTTGGCAAAAGGCTTCAAGCTCCGGACTTCGCAAGAATTGAGCTGATAATCTGTTAGTCACCAGTCTTTAAGCAGTTCCCAACCACTTATAAACTATTTCACATACCTAAAGTCAGGCTGGGGTTTTTCATCTGCTTGATAATTCTTTCAACCCCTCTGAGTATTAACTCTGGTGGCTTGTGTGGAGGTGGTGGAGGATGTTGATGAATTCCGTGAGATGTAAAAACTATAAAAGGACAGCTTTGAATGTCAACTGGTACAAGTGCAGTAAATATAACACTGCACTTAATATGCTCCAGTTTACCAGGTCCTTGGACATGATCAAAATCTAAGTAATATTTAGGTACTCTCTGTCTAGATAACCTGACCAGGCAGACAGTTCACCAAGGCTAGTGAACAGGTCTCACTTGCAATCAGGCTTGCTACCAGTTCCTGTCACAGGATCATCATATTGGGATTTAACATCATGTACACCAATGCTATTTAAATCATGCTATTTTGAGCACAAGAAAGAGGTGCCCATGCAGCGTTGCTGGTGGTTAAGAAATAATAGTTGTAGGCTGAGAACCGTTGATTAGACAAAAAAAGCTCATGTCTCCCATGTCCCATCATCCCATGCACAGTCTCTCAGCTATCAGGCAATGCCACTGCATCCAACAAGCCCATGATCAATATAGATGAAGCGAAGCTGCATAGCGGTCCCCACAGCTGCTCTTGACATTCGGCGACACCGGTCACGCGGTGAAGTCGACAGTATCCACATCTTCTATCTACTGGTCCTTCGACGCCAATCAATCCACCGTCCGCTGCAGGCTGGGAGCAAATTGGTTGACGCCAGATAAAGTTGACAGTGGACTGGCATCTTGCGCCATCAATTTCATGTCTGATGCGGGCCAGGAATTGAGGTGCTGATCTCGCGCTCGATGTAGCTGCCCGTCAAAGTGAAATAGGTAACAAGAACAACTGATGGCCTTCCAATTTGCAAAGCATCACGGCATCACAATCAGCACTTATTGGCAGTAGAATCCTCAAGCATGGGTGACTATCATACTGGTGGGACTGCTGGCAGCAGCTCCAAGACGATTACAACCTCGGACAACTAAAAGGGGGTGGCGCAATGAGGGGAGTAGATGGGGGATCAATAGCAAAAATGCCTCACCAAAATCCTGCGGGCAGTGCAGCAAAGCAAAAGAAAAAAACAACTAGAATCGGGTCGAAATTGAAACAGCGATGGAAGGCATCTTTATAGAGACGCACGGCGGTGCCAAGCGGCAAGGGAACGCTAAACCCAAATAGGAACGCTAAACCGCTTCTAGTAATTCGCCGTCACCCCGGTATACGGAGTATAAGTACTTGTACGAGTATGTACATACACCTAAAGCCCGGCCAGACACCCTAAAACCCAGGGTCCTTGATATCCACTTTCATACCCTCAGGGACCTCAACGAGCTTTAACAACTCAGCATCCGCGTCGTCCGGAACGCGGACCCTACAACACAGTTACTATCAGCACCAACCCGCGTAAGAAAAAGGTGCTTTTAGACATACTCTTCGAAATAATCTGCCCTGAATTTACTCGGGAATCTCAGTTTTTCTCCCAAGTATATATTGTGTAGACTATTACCAAACATTAATATCGCGACATTAATTGTATAATAAAAAATGGGGCGTATAAATACGCACCTGTCGGCAAGTTTCTTGTCCTCGCCGAACTTCTTGAGGGCGACGTCGTCGTCGAAGCTGACGTTGAAAAGCTGGATTCTTGTTGTTAGATGAGTCGTATCGTGTAGGGGGAAAGAGAAGGGAAGGAAAGTAACTAACGAATATTTTCATCTTGTCGTTGGTTTGATATTGATACTGTCAATGCGAATGCGATTGTACTTTTGATAATCGCGTAGAATGTGAATGAGGATCATTTATATTGTATAACACAGAAGGCGAGATCTGTATGACGTTTATTGCCATTTCTCGAGGCGAACTGTAGCAGACAGGGTCTAGAATGGATGGCATTTGCCATGAAGATAAAGATATAGGGTATCGTATGTTCATCTACTTATAGGTATGGTTTATGCTTGATTTCAGACGCTGGGACACCATTGGTAATATACATATTGCATATATCGGCAATCAACTACGTACATGACAGTAATCACATATCAAACATTTACATTTTAAAATCCAGAATATCAACCGCCAACCCCGGGACCTCAACGTTCTTGAGTTCGTCTACATCCACGTCATCTGGCGCGGTGACCCTAACCACCATCAACATCAGCAACATACATCAACCTGTTTGATCCAAGGAAGGAAACATACTCAATAAAATGAATCGGTGGGGCGGTTGTAGTTGACTCGAATTCATTGGGGAAGGTCAGGTTTTTGTCGTGGTAGACGTCCCGGAGACTGCGATTATCAGCACTTATTGATACGCTATAGATTGGGCGGGGGGGTGGCGTACTTGTCGGCGAGTTTCTTGCCGTCGCCGTAGTAGTCGTGGGCGAGTTCGTTATCGTAGCGGATGTCGAAGGTCTGTTTTTGGTTTGTCACTTATTGTATACTTTATGAAGAGTATGGGGTAAAAGCTGACTAGGTCTTTGGTCATTTTGATTTTGTTTTGATGCTTGGTGTTGATTTTGATGTTGTTGGTGGTGAGAGTAGTGAGGAGTTAAATATAGGAGAGAAGATTATGAGGTCTATATGACTTCATTGGCGAGTATTTGCCGTTCTCAGGTAGAATACACTTCTCACAAAAGAGCAGAATGAGCATGGTATTTACTGCTGTGTTGATATCAACTGTACACTAACTGCCATCTATCCACTTTCATACCCATACTCCACCTAGACATCCGTAGACCTACTACAATGCAACTATATACAACTATCCCGACGAACTCCTCCAATGCCTAAAAATCCCGCCCTTAAGATGCAACCGCCACCTCCTCTTCTGCTCCTGATGACCCCTATCCCCCTCAGACCTCCTACTAGGACTCGACTTCACCTTCGTCAGATCAAGCTCCTTACTCCCACTGGTATCGGACATAGACTGAACAGCTCCAGAGCTCACACTTCCGGGTTGATTAGAGTAACTGGATAGACCGAAGGGATAGATTGAGCGGCTGTGGTTCTGGTTACGATTATTGTCGTCGGTGAAGACGATGCTTGAGGCATGGCTACTGTCACCTGTGTCGGCGCCTGTGTTGGAAGGCCGGGGGGATTGGGAGCGAGATTTTGTGGAGGAATAAGTGCTGCCGCCTGTGAATGGGAAGATGTCTGAATGTGCGTATTCTTTTTGGTCGATTGACTCTGTGTTGTGGTGGAGGCAGGATGTTGAGAGGGGTCGGGGTTCTTCTCGTTCTTGGTTGATGCAGCTGCGCAAGAACGGTAATAGTAACGAATCATGCAGTAGATCACGCATTTCCTGCAATGCCGAATCAAGAAGCGCAGGGTCCGGAGGATAATCCTCCTGCTTCGCTGGCTTCGACCCGGTGGCGACTAGATCATTCCGTATTTCATTCGAGATATTGATCTCACGCTGCGCCCCGGAGATGATATACATCTGCAGTATGCGTTGCCATTGCCGATGCAATGTCCGGCGGTTACTATGATCGCCCACGCGCTGAAAACTATTTCTATACCTCCGGGCCTCAAGAATGAACTCGAGGATCTCCAGACAGTGCGACTTTGATAGGAAGGCGATCAGCGCGCTTAATGTGTAGGGGTATGGTGCTTTGTCGTCGAGGAGGTCGTCGAGTTTAGGGCGGATGTGGTAGAAGGCTGAGTTCATGGTGCATAGCGGGCCATTTTATGCATGAATGTATGTGTTTTGTGAGAGTGTATAAGTGAGTTGACGTGAAAATCCGGGGTCAGACTGACGGGTTGTAGATAACGTCACGACTCTTTTGGGCACGATTCGAGAAATTCTCCGAGGTTGCCTGTTTGGGGTATTGGTATTGCCAAGAGTTGATGTCAATCACTTCGTAATGTGCGAAGAATCTTTTTGTTGAATCAGTGCTATCATAACGTTCAAAAGCCCACGTCTAAGAGTGTATCTCAATGAGAGTATCCCGTCAATGGCAAAAGAAACGTATTACCGGCTTACCCGATGGCCACGCTCTTGCGCATCGCACGGCCCGATCACACACGGATCTAGAAGAAACGAAACCCCAGAAACTGGAAAGTAAAAACAAAAATGACACACAAACCGGCGCGCCAAAAGTCAATGATCTCAAAAACCGCCACGTACCGGTCAAGTCTAGACGTAAGACTCATCCATGGGAACCCTCGGAAATGTCCGTGGGCCAGAACATACCAGGTCGAGACCTGCTCACGCGTGGTCTAGCCTTTTTTTCTTGATTCTTATATCTATTGTCTTGTCCCATTGTGTTTCTACTCAATCATTCATTCTTTCAGTACCATTCTCCGTCTATACTTTTTTTTCTTTGTACTCCTTTTAATCCAATATGTCCGTGTCTTACATTCCTCGCCTCCGCCCTCGCCTCTCAACCACAGCCATGAACGCCCATTCTAACTCTTCAACTTTCGCTCAGAGCCCCTCCAAACTCGCCCTCCTCTCCCACCACAAACTCCAACAAGAGTCTTCAGCAGAGGAGCCGGATCTTCGCCGCTGTCTGGGCCACAATGCTGTCCTTTCCAAGACCATGACTGCTGCCCGCAGAGATGTCAGCCAGTACCGCAAGACCTCATCTTCTTCTCGCTTGTACGAAGACGACGGCGTCGACGGATACATCAACAGAAAAGAGGTCCAGGGCAGTGTGGTCCGGGCGCAGCTTGCTAAGGCTGTGAAGGGATGGATTCGCAGACGATCGATGGCGGCGGATGCGAATGCAAAGACTGCCACTACCGCCGCTACTCCTGTGGCCACGACTGCCACTTTTATTAAGACATCTACTACCACTACCACTACCACTACCCCGCCGAACGACAATGCGCTGGCTCGCGTTGCGGCAAACAACAACCGGGATACCGGCAACAAGTGGAGTACATTTTCGAGTCTGGTTTCTATGAAGAGACGCCAATGCATGGCACGCCTTGTGCCCGGCCGGAGGTTTTGGGTGCAGCCAGTTTTGATGCAGGCTAGTGCTGGTTGACTAGTGCGGGTCTATTTTTTACTATCCTTTTGTGATGGCGCGGTTCAGCGAGCATTTGGGCAGCTTACGAGTATACGAGTAGACGAAACAGATTACGAGGCAGGGGGGACCTTCACTATGACTACTAGCCACACACTGTATCTTAAAAACAATCTAGACCTTCCACCAAGCCTCCGTCCACCAATCATCCAGTATTATCCCGTAGAACACCCGATACTGAAGACGATCATGTTCACGTTCCCCTACTTTAAAAGAGCTTGATCACAATCTGTTCTCTAATTGGTCCATTTGTCACCTGAGAAGAATCTAGACCGGTCCAGACCCTCTTGAGTAGGTCTAGACATGTACTCCAGAGGAGCACGCCTTATGTCATCAGCCCTGCGACTTATTTAGTTCTAAATTCAGTACCAAGTACCTCGATTATATAGTTATAAGTTACTCTGTAGGATGAGTAACCGTTAAGGTTCCTGATGTTCCTGATTGCATCAGTGCCGATTGTTATCGTATGCAATCCCGGGGGGGGGGGGGCAAGTGTTTGGCTCCCGAGACCGGACGACATTGATTTTGTGCCTATGGACACTCTAGAATTGCCTTGTTGATAGGGCTGACTGTACACATTGTTCTGTTCACGTGCTAAGCATCATGCACTAGGTCAGATAATAACTGCATCACATAATGTCAGTACTCTGTTATCCCAAGCAAGAAAACTCGCATTTCCAGGTTTCTTTTGCCATCGACAGGATGGTGGTTTCCTGGCAGCCTAGAACTCTGGTACTGCATCTCACCGCAAGATCCATTGCAGTCCACTTACTCCAGTTATACTATATTTGAAGGCTCGCCCCCAAGTCATGAAACACGGTGCCTGACGACGAAGCCTTTCACCGTAATCGCTTAGGGTTGTAGGATTTGGCCGAAGTGAACTCCTTTGGATCCATAGATCCTCATTTCGAGAACAAAAACCTTTAAATGTCGTGATTGATGCCCTTACCACCTGGCATCGAACATTGCCTGATACGAGTCGTGGCGATGAGCGCCAAGACCACCTTCCAAGGAAATCACATGACTCTATAGCGAAATATCTTTGTTTACTCTACATTCCTTCTCATGTCTTATGCAACGATTTCCAAGCGAGTCTCCACAATACATCATCCTTCAAACCCTGCATTATACATTATGTGCTCCTTCGGCACTACTGGAAGAGCACAACAGTAAATGACAGGATGATCGGCAGTGTAATACGAGGTGAGGCTGTGAAGGTGGATTTTGTCCTTCAGAATCAGCCCTCGAGGCTGAATGCGCGAAGTAACGCAGGATCTCTATTTTCTTGTCCTGCGGCGTGATACGGTGCTCCGATTAGTTGAGTGGCTGAGGAAATTAGGGAATTGGGTGGATACAAGTGATCGTCGATGGGTTTTGGGCGTGTTCCGGCGAGGTGAAGAATGTGAGTGCGCCTTGGTGGAGGTAGGGGAGATGGGGAGGGTTTGGATACAAATTAGGCTTTCGCCCCGTTGTACTTTTCGATTGAGAGAAGCAGAAAACAACAATTGAAAATGTCTATTAGAGGAATCAGTCTTCTCGTGGCCTCTGCGCTGTCAGTCTTCGCGGCTCCGGTCCGCGTGTTGAATACTGATTTCCCCGATCCCAGCCTGATTAGATCTGATAATGGCTGGTACTCGTTTGCTACGGCTGGAAACGGGGTACAAGTTCAAGTGGCTACTTCGTCGGATTTTAAGACCTGGGAGCTGCTAAAGGGCCACGATGCCATTCCCGGTCCATTTCCGGACTGGACTAAGAAGGACAATCCGCAGGTTTGGGCGCCTGATGTAATCAAGAGGGTATGCTGCTTTCTTTCTTTTGTCAAAAAGCAAATGGCAGAACTCAGGCTGACAATGTGCCAGGACGACGGCAAATTTGTCATGTACTTCTCCGCCCTAACCAGCAAGGACACCTCTGCCCACTGCATCGGCACGGCAACATCCACCTCCATCAAAGGCCCCTACACCCCCAACGACAAACCTCTCGTCTGCCCCCTTGACAAAAACGGCGCCATCGACGCTGTTGGTTTCCAAGATGACGACGGCACGCGCTATGTGATCTACAAAACCGAAGACGCAGACACAACAATCTACCTCCAACCACTGAAATCAGATGGCATTACTCCCAATGGCGACACAACAACCCTTCTGAAGAAAGAGCCCGAGGACGGTATCCTCGTCGAAGCACCGAGTCTGGTTAAAAAGGACGGCACGTACTACCTTACCTTTTCGTCGCACCGGTTCGACTCCCCGGATTACGATGCGAAATACGCGACTGCGAAGAATGTCGCGGGGCCGTATACGAGACAAGGGCGAATTTTGAAGACGGGAGATCAGACGAATAACGGGACTGTGACTAGTCCCGGTGGTGCGGATTTCTCAGGGGACGGGAAGATGATAGTCTTCCATGCGCATCGGAATGGGGAGGACGTTAGTCAGGGGAGGGCGATGTATAGGGCGGATATCAGTCTTTCTGGTGGGAAGATTACTATCAATTAGGTTTATGCTCCCAGGAGTATTATGATAAATAATTATGCACTTCTTCGCTACACAAAATGCTATATTCATATTCCACGCCGACGCCAAAAAAAAAAAAAAAAAAACAAACAGAATGGTATCGCATAATAATAGGGACCAAATCAGATCAAACACGACCCCCATCTTCCATCCCATGCCAAACCCTAATAACCTCAGCCCTCTCCTCCGTCCCCGACGCACACATCTCCTCAATCCCCTGCGCAATCCTCGCCGCAATAAAATGTTTCGTCGAGCTCCGCGACAACGAGTTACGCAGATTCTTGTGTATCCCATCAAGGGGATAGCCTGCTAGGCCCCAGATGCCTGTCCGGTTCATTAGCAACTGTGGAAATAAACGAGGGACTATGGGGGGCAAAAGGGGAGGTACCAGCTGCAGGTTTCAGGATCACGCCCCCAATACCCTTTCCGACGCCTTTCAGGAGGCCTGTGGAACCGGAGCGTTGGAGGCCGGCGTGGGGTTGGGTGACTAGGCCTGTTAGGCCTTGGTAGAAACCGTTTGTGAGTTCCTGGTCGTTTGTCAGCATCTTCATCCTATCCAAACGATGTACTGGGGAGTGAGGTAGGAACTTACACTACCCGCAGCGCGAAACCCACTTCGTATCCCCATGACCTTTGGAAACCCCTTCACCATACGATCATTATATAGCTTCGGTGCGTTATGGAAGCCCTTTGATAAACTGAGTGTTATATCTCCGGGTAACATAATCGCCCAATCAATTACATGTTTCGCGCATTGGCCCGCGCGGTAGCCTGCGTCTGAGAGGGCTTCTGCTCTTCTTTCTTTCCTTCTCTCTTTGGCTGAAAAGGTTGTCTTTGTGAGTTTGCGGGTAATATCTTCCCCGTTTGCATTCTCTTCTGGTTCATCTGGGTCTGCAGCCGCGGCGTCTGTACCTGATTGTTCGGGACCTGGTCCAGGATCGCGGTCATGTGCTTCCGGTTCGAATTCAGGCTGGTGCTGTGGACCATGTGCGTCCAGGTTATCGCGTGCCTGGTTCTGTCCTGCTTCGCGTGTAGATCCGACGAGGCCTGTTGGTATGTCACGGATGTTGCCGATGAAGGCGGAGATGGCTCCGTAGAGGACTCCTGCACCGGCGGAAAGGGGCCCTTTGGGGTCGCGGTGGGTATCGTATTCTTGGGGGCGGTAGCTGCGATGCGTCAGCATGTGATTTGTTACAAGTTGTGGGTGAGAGGGCTTACAGCTCCACATTGAATGGTTTGAGAAGACCAGCTTCTACGAGAACCGTAGCTGCGAATGCACTGAGTCGGATATCTGAGTGACGGACCTGCCAAGCAGCCGGTCTATTCGGAAATATCGAGCAGCGCAGATTATCTAGATCCAGGTGGCGATAAAAACAGTGTACGGCGCTTGCGACGCCGTTTTCCGATTTCATGTTCTTACTGATTTCATCGGCTCTTTCGATGGTTGAGGGTTCTAGGGCTTTGTTGATGGCATCTTTAAGTTTCTCTGTTGTTAGGTCCTTCCAAGGTACTGGATCCGGGCCTGCACCGGCGCGAGCAATGATGGTTCCCCAGAATTGCTGGTCTCCGAAAAACGGAATGACAATGGTTGGGCGGCCAAGTGTGAGTCCGGCGGCTGTGGTTCCGGCGCCGCCATGGTGAATCACGCAGGATACATGCCTAAACAGCCAGTCATGGGGACAGTTTCCGATTAGGAAGACGTTATCCGGGACGTCGACTTCTTCGGAACCGATATTTCCCCAGCCTTTGGCGACTAATGCACGATGGCCAGTTGCTTTCACGGCGTCGAAGACTATCCGTGTTAGTTTTGCCGCGTCGTCGACGACTATCGACCCGAAGCCGATGTATATCGGTGCTGGACCTTCGTTGAGGAATACCTCTAGGTCTTCAGGAGGACGGTAGTCACTTCCGGAAGAGAGAAAACTAAAACCACAGACATCAATGTTGTCACCCCAGTCGTCTGGCTTGGGGAGGAGCGATGGTGACCAGAGGTATGAATAGGGGATCCGCAGTCGGTGGACTAGACTTGGGGCTCGACTGCCGTCTAGGGGGTCCAGGCCTAGGAGGCGTTTGCGAAATTTGTTGATTAGGTCGCCTAGACCCTCCCAGATCATCATTTCGACGATTGCGTAGGAGGCGAAGTTGGCGACGGAGCGTTTAGCGTTGCGCGCGCGGACCTGAGCGAGCGGATGAGGGAAATATTGCGTTGGGGACCAGGGCATCCTACTCCATTAGTATGCCTCTTTCAATGTCTATCAAGTTTTACTCACGTAAACATCATATGTAACGGAACCCCCATCTTCTCCGCGCAACTAATGTGCGCATAACTCGGGGGATTCGCGATAATCACATCCGCCACAAACGGTCGACTCCGATAATCTACTGTCTCGCTCCACGGGTCATCGATGATCTGTTGCTCGCCCGTTCCATCGCCCATTTCATGGCATGACCTCCAACAGCCACTGAAAATCTCTTTCATTTCCTGTCGTCGTCTCGCGATGGCCCCGCTGCGGATGGTGCGCAAATCCGGTAATAGACCCGGATTCTTGACCATGAATGCCATTAGTTCGCCTGGATCTCCGCCGATACTGAAGAATTCCAGGCCATTTTCATTGACAAAGTCTTTGAAGTCGAGGTGAGTAGCCAGGCGCACGCGATGGCCGTGTCGTTTTAGCTCTTTGCCTAATGCGATAAAAGGCTGGACATCTCCGCGCGACCCAACTACGTGAATGACGATGTTTAGGTGGAGGGGGTGGATGCGCTCTTTCTCGGAGAATGGAATCACGGATTCTCGTCGCGGTGGAAGGTCATGTGGGTGGTGTTGGAGATGGTGTAGTAGTCCGGCTAAGTTAGGCTCGTCCTGGCGGACTTTGATGTCCAGGCGACCATCCTCTGCACAGTATTAGCAACCTACTTCTTTTGAAATAGGGACGAGGGTGTTTGCATACCCAGCACCCGCACCCCTGTATTAAGACCATCCTCCCAGAACTTGCCATGGTTGCGACGGTCCGGGATCTGCGCGAGGATCTTATCAGGCCAGTCTAGGCCGTTGGCTCCCGGAACATGTGCATTGGGAGACATTGATAGCTGCAAAAGAGTAGAACATTTGAATTGAACAGAAGTGTTTGTCGTGAAGCCTTTGATGATTAAAAGAATCCCAAATTTGAGATATGATGTCATGTCAGATGATGTCACTACCCGATTGCCCTAAATGTAAATCCTCAACCGGGCCGATTTGAACGGCACTCTGGGCCGAGGTTCCTTAGACAGTCTCCTGGCCTGTTTCCACTGGGGCTCCGGTGATCGCGTGCTGGTGCTAATCGAATCAGAGTTGATGCTCACTCGTCCGAAAATGGCCGCATCTTCCTAGCGTCCCTCGGAGACTTTTCTCTACCTTATTCTGCAATTTCTTCCCCATGAAATCGAGCCGAGGATCTATCCATCCTTCAGAATCTGTATTTTGTCGAAATCACCTCGACAGAGTATGGATAGTTCAGCTTTCTGTTGGCTTTACCGTATCTGTATAAGGGTTCTGAGGGAAAAAGACATGGTGGTTTACAGGAAGCTTACACAGATATTGGATGAAATGTTGGAGGCCAGCGCTTAGTAGATGCTGGCAAAAAACTTGAAGAGTCACGACACATCCTTATTAGAGAATTCCTGTTCTAATTGACCTAGATTGCATCGCCTTTATTTATATGGGAATGAAATCAATGATATTCTATCAACATATTTGCACTGGTACTGTCACTGATCTTGGACGTCTTGCCCCATTGACCCTCGACACGATACAAAAATGATAACTTCACCGAGTATGTTCGCGCACAAGACAGGAAAAAAGGGTCGGGATATATCCGTATCGTCCGGAAAGATAACAGGGATTTGCAAAGATGCCGTGTAGGTCGTTGAGTCTTCGCTGAGATCCTTTTCCAAAATAGACGTTTGCCAGTTTATCGGGCCAAATTGCGATGGCTGCAGAGGCACAGTCCGTATGTTTAATCCATTATGGTATGGACATATCGATGAATCTATCGCATTCGGAAAATCGGGCCACGGCTCCAGGGATGAAAAGGTGAGGATATCGAGTCGAGGATGGATAGACTGTAGCTCTTGCGATGTTATTTGTGCCGCGGTAGTATATTGCAGATTTACCGCTATCGCTGTAGCAGGGAGACCGGATTCTCTATGTGACTGAATGGCAGCCGGCTGTGCTGCCTTGACGAAGAATGTCCCTAATGCTCGTGGACGCCAACCCCCGATAAGCTTCTTTTCTCTATTCAAGCAATAATATCGACTTTCTCCTGGAGTAAGTAGCGGTGCCCGTTCCTTTTGCGATGAACGGGTATGCACCGGATGCCTCCATTCTGCGATTGTTCGGATAATACCAGTCTTGTGACAGCTCTCGAACACTCGAAGGCAGATAGAATAAGTGATATTGATACCGTCAGGTGCCAGATAATCCACAATCTGGTCTTTGAACTGCCAGATAGATCGTTGATCCATACTTGGCGGAAGTTGGCAATGTTCTGAATGGACCTGCTTGTGACGGTACGAATGCCGACAGACATTTTGGGGGATTTTGGTCGGCATGACAAACTCGAACGGTAAGAGGTACGTTGTCCCAATTTCTAGGCTTGCGGATTTCGAATAGGATAATTCGCTTAGCGGTTGTTCCATGCGGAGGAAGGTTTGCGATGCTGTCGATGGTGGTAGAGGGATATTGGTTTCCTCTGATTCCCTACCCCCCTCCCCGTTTTTCTTTCGATTTTTCCACTTTCCTTTTCCTTCTGCTTCTCATTCAAACCCAAGCTCAAATTTCTGTCTGACAGCCATGAAAACCCAGGCCCTGCGCCGGGGGTTACCTGTATTTAAATGATAGATGGTAGCTTAGCTAGATGACAGGCGGTTCTGATCTGCCCGTCGTATGTCTCACTCTGGGACCCAGGTTCCCCTCTTCCGAAATTCCAAGGACGCGTGGAAAGACAAATAAATACATACATACATAAGGATGCCACCGTGGCTGTATTTTAGATAGTCAAGCACTCAAGCACTTGTAATACGTATGGTTACTATAGGCTTCAATACCACTCCTTTCGTCATATAGCTCAGGTTTAGGAATCGGGAGTCGATTATTCCAGACTAACCGAGGTCTATATGGAGATAACTAGTTTAACGAAGAGGATATTGCCCAACGTATGTGCGCGTACGTAGCTGATTTAGTACTTAATTCACAATACGCGTGCACACGTCGACTATGAGAATCTCCTGGCCTTGCTACTCGGGCCAATCACTTATCCGATCGATCCTTATCATGGTTAGCTGGACTCCTAAAACGACTGCCTGCTAACCGTCACATCGTTGAATGAAGTATCTTATATTAAAAGCCTGGCAATTTCCTAGATGAATAGTCTTAAGCAATTTATAGTGTACAATAACCAATAGGTTCTGCTGGTTAGGTATGAACATGAATAATTGTCAAACCTGTTAAATGTCTGAGGTGTCAACATTCAGCATCATCTACTATTAATGGACAGCTCTCGCGAGCTCCACCACACTCTTTAGATAGCAGCTTTCCCTGATTCTGGTTGGTAGACAGATCAACTCTCTGAACGATTACCGGATAATTCAAATGGTGCATTCCATATTGTCCATATAGCTTCATAGCAGCTCCTCCTCTCTCAATCTCCCGGATCTAATATTATCGCTGCCGCATTATCTGCAGCCCCGACATACCGCTCAACAATGAACTGAATAGTCCGAATGTTACTAAGCACTTTTTTTAAATTATATGTCCCAGTAGAAACATTGTCACTGAAGCATGTTGACATACCATTACATGGACATCATGCAGGAGGCTTTGCTGTTCCTTTCCAGCACGGAAGCACAAGTCGCTTGCTGGTGATCATAATCCGGCATTGGCATTAAAACCCACTCATAGAACTGAGTCTTTCATAGAAGTGACAAAAGTTCTTCATTGCCCTGCTCGGAACGTCAATACCCGAGTCTCAACTGAACCAGATTCTTATGCTGGTGAAATGCTGGTAGACGGCATTCGGATTATCCGTACCCAATGCACGAGGCTCGTTTACGGGTTTATGGTGTACGTGATGTATTTTTGCTACGGCATCTTTTTGCAAGGAAACCTCAGACATCTGGCCCATTTGGCGGATATGATGCGACTCGCTCGTGGGCAGCTCGTTCATATAACTGTGACGGCACACTACTCAGGTCATTTTCCGTACTAAGAAATTGGATATCATGTTGTTCACTTTTCCCCAAGCACATCCTCACGGCTCGTAGCAATGGCGGGAGAGTAGCGATGGCGACAAGATCATTACGGTAGTGAGATTAAAGATCATATAAGACACAGAAAGTGATTGATATACGAAGAGCAAGGATGGGAATAGCGAGTTATACTGGAAGTGAGCAATCGATGGACAAAAGACGACATGATGGATATAGGTGAAATAGAGAAGACGGGAAGATATTCTGCTACCGCCACCAATGCCACAAGTGGAAAACAGTCGTTTGCTCTGTTTACATTGCATTCAACGTTAATGCTTCTATACATTCACCTCAACAATTACGTCCTTTCTCAGTCACTCCCAGCAACAACATACTGCTTCTCCGTCTTCAACATCCCCAACGTCCTATCACTCAACCCCAACGTATCCTTCACAATCTGTCTCGGCGTACTCGCAATCCACTGCCCCAACGCAATATCCGTAAAAGCATCCGCCTGCAGCACCTCCAAAAACACCAACTCCTCGTCCCCCGTATTCTCGATATAGTGACTATTCGACTGCGGGAAGTAACCCACATCACCGGCCGTGTAATCGAACGTGGTTGCTGTCGAGGGCGCCTCGAAGAGCGTCGCGCGGCCCTGGCCACGAATGAAGAACGTCCATTCGTCGCTGGACGGGTGCCAGTGGATCTCGCGCATGCCGCCGGGGTTCACGGTGACGATTGCGGCGGAGAAATTGGAGGCGATGGGGAAGGTGGCGGGGTCGATGATTTTGACGGAGCCGCCGGCGACGCGGTGCGCGGGTTGTTGGGAGAAGTGGTAAGTGTAGCTTTGGGAGCGGGGGACGAGGCCGGCGGGGGTGGTTACGTTCTGTTCGGAGATATTTGAGGGGGCGGGGGTGCCGGGGAAGATGTATAATTCGTCTTGCGGGATGTTGTCCAGGGAGGAGATGGGGATGCCTAGGTCTTTGGCCAGGACTTCTTTCTGTTGGTTTCGTTTATCAGTATGCTTTCATTTTAAGAGGATATCGGGGGCATACCGGCTGGTGAGCAAACACTTGCGAAGCCAGGAAGGTGTTATCCTCAGAAAATGACCCGTCATCAAAAACGAGTAAAAACTCAACTCCCCCATCTAGGGCTTGAATCGAATGAGGAACGCCCCTTCATCGTCAACACCACATCCCGATAACCGACCATGCCAAAGCAACATATACTTACTTAGGAAAAAACCACACATCTCCCTCCGTAACGTCATCGACAAATGTCTGCCCATTCTCATTAACAGCCTGGACCCGACAAGACCCATTCAGCACCAACGACCACTCCCCAGCAACATGCCAATGCAGCTCCCGATACGCCCCAGGCTCAAGCCGCATATCCACACCAGCCATCCTGGTAGCATCAGGCATCACGACTGTATTCTCCTGCCTTGCCCAGCCGGAGTTCTCGATACCTAGTCTGTTGCGGCTGAGTGCCATGGGCCATTGTGCATTGATTGTCTGCCCGTTGTCGGTGCCGGGCGGTGCGAGTTTGTCGCTGTTTAGGCGTTCGTAAGCGTCATTTCCTGTCGAGTTAGCATTCTACTCTCCACCTCGATTGTATCACCACCATGAGAGGCGGAGATGATGTAGACATACTCGGCCCTGGATCCGTGCCCCCCTGACTCCCGCGGATCGGCTGTGGATTCTCAACATCCCCGAAATCAAGATAAACACCCTTATCCGCATCCTCCTTCTGCCCTTTCACCAGCTCATACTGCACCGAGCTATTTTTCACGGGAACATCGCGAGAAGGCGAGTAGCCGACGAGATCGCCCGAGCCGCGCAGTCCGGGATTAGAGGTCGGAGCCGCCTCTGCAGCGGAGAACAGAAGGACAAGCGCGAGGATGTGTTTCATATTGTAATGCAATAATCCACTGGCTAACAAGTTATTGCTTGTGTGAACAAATGATTGTTGAAAGAGCAGTAGTGGTTGTCTGTAACTGGGTAGTATGCAGTATTTATATCCATCGGGTGCGACGCTACACCATACTACTTTGGTTCTTGGTATGTATGTGCATTTATTATACCACTGTTTGTCTAGAAGTGCAGACAGGGCCGGGGCCAGCTCGGCCTCGGCCTGCCCTCTGTCCGGCTGGGAACGAAACAAGTTGAGGTGATCGTATCGTATCTACCGTATACCGTAAGACGCTCGCACGAGCGCGGTGACAATGATTGTATACTAAATTTGAGAAATCAGAATTCAAGAATCCGGAATTAGAAATTTGAGAAAACAATCACATTGGGAGATCCGCTTCCGATTTACCGGTTACGACGTTATACTCCACCGCTATACTTAGTCTATCAGAAACAAGAGAGAAACTAAAAGGTCAAGCCTACAAACTAGAAAGCTTGTCCGAGACCTAAACTCTATAATTCTGCTGCCTGGACTGCTTAACGGGCATGAGTCTCGATTGCTATTGCTATAAATGTATCAGTCCTGCAGATTATATTGCATGCAGTTGCCACCAAGGTTACATACAATGCCGGGCTATCGGGGGTACGCAATACGGGTTTATGCAACGGTATGTCCGAATGCATTGCATAGAGTTGAGGCGATTGGACAGCCTTGTACAGCCCTACGCTTGAAGTCATACTCACTGCCAGAAATAAATTATTCTTATCCTTGCTGACAGAAAGATGCATACAAGAGATCCCGGTCCGGAAACCCCTCCCGCCAAAACGCCTTCCGTCAGATATTAACAAATAATAGTGAATGCAGGCATGAGACATGAGTGATACTCGTACTTGTAGTGATATAATACAGTCAGGAAAATAGGTCACACCCCCCGAGGCATCCGACACACCTCCCGCGCCTCCTCGGGAATAGTCTTCCAGAGCACCTCCCGCACCTCCTTACCCACCTGCTCAATAACATCCATCGCCCAAAGCACATCCAAATGCTCGTATTCATCAATAATCTTCGCATGCACCATGCGCACATGCGGTTCCCGCCCGTTACAGAACCGTCTGAGCAGCCGTTGTCCATCAACAAGGTCATCCGACCCCGCAATCCACATCGCTACCGGCGGCATCTGCGCCCCGTACCAGGCGGTATCGCTGCGGGTGCAGCTGTCGGTCATCCCTGACTCGAAACGGTGGTCCTCTTCGGCTTCATGACAGCTAAGCTGGTGGGTGGACAGAATGCAACCTTGTTTTGCGAAGCCGTCGCGGCCCAGCCACCAGCGCATCATCTCGCTGCTGACATAGACCGGGGCGAATTGAAACATGCGTGAACGGAGGCCCCGGTCCCAGCGGGCGTCACTCCATTGAAATAATGAGGAGAAGACGTGATAGCCTAGCGTGCCGTAGATGCGAGATGGGAGGATTTTCTGCACTGTGATCATGAGGGGGATAAAGGCGTGGATGCCGAAGAACAGGCGGAATACCGTGTTGGGAATCCATTGTACAAAACGGAAGTATATCCGTTTCAGCATGGGCCCCGCATAAGCAGCCGGGGCGAGTGCGCAAAAGACCGAGATGCGTTCGCCCAGTTCTGGCCGTTGCTCTTTGGCCAGGGCCACAAAAGTCTGCGTCGTACCTTGGGAATGGCACACGAGACCCAGTTTCTCGAATCCAGTCTCGTAAAGAACCCGTGACATGAGCGCGGCCAGATCCAGCACGCCCAGGTGTCGAATATTCCACGACCACATATGAGGATCTGTCGCTGAAAGGGAGGTATGTTCCGGGCCCAGCCCGCAGCGATTATTTCCCAGCCAGACATCATACCCTGACTTGCAAAGGTAGAAAGCCAGACTGTCATCATCGTTGGAGCAGTAAGCCCCCGCACTCTGCATCAGGCCGTGCATCAACAGAATCGGATACCGTCGATTGCCCCCTGCTGACGGCACTCGCGGGTTCTGCTCACCGGTGAACGCCTGCGGTCCTCTTACCTGCCTCTCCTCAGGCGGCAAGGGCACGTACTCCTGAGGATTATAGACATGCCACAGCGTAACAATAAACCCATCCTCCGTCTGCACCTTGAACGTCTCTACGTCCAATCCAACCCTGCGCGCATAGTACGCGACGTCAGCGACAACAGGATCCTTCCCTCCTTCCAGCGGTGGACATTCATCAGGTCCTTCTTCTTCCTCCTCTTCCTCTTCAATAATATCCTTCTTCCCCTGTCTCCTCTTCCATTTCAACTCAGCATGTTGTCTCTCCGATTCCCTCTCCCATTCCTCCACATAAAACTTCCTAGGCGCGTGGGCATTCTCCCCATTCCATCGCATCTGAACGTCAGACGCAAGCCCACGAGCCCATTGTACCACAGCCCCAACCACAACCAATATCAACAGCAGCAGCGAGAGAACGAAAGAAACGCAGCGTATCGCGAACCACTGCAGGGTCCGGAACGTCGTTGGTGGGCCGTACGTCGGTAGCGGGGGGAACAAAGGGTGCGGCGAGAGAACATGCCGATGTTTCTGCAGGGGTGGTGCTCGTGATTTCGAATTCGACTTTGATTTTGGTGCTGCCTGCAGCAGGGCATCAGTTACGTCCATGGTATCATCGTCATCCTCCCCGTCAAGATTGTCCATTTCGATTTCAGAACGTATGTAGCCTGATTTCATATCGGGGGTGTCGCGCATCGAGTCGAAACCAGAATCGTAGTCGGCTTGCAAATTCTGTAGATTACCGTTCTCAATGGGATCGGAATCAAAGAGCCCAGGCTGCTGCATAGTAGACAAGGCAGCAGCAGACCGGGGATTCTCCCCATAGGCCACAGACATTTTGAAGTCCCAAAAAACAACCAAAAAGAAAGGAACAAAAAAAAATCAGGTCAAACCCGCGACGAAAGAAAACGACAACATCTTCCTCCGCCCTCAACTAGAAATCGACAATAATGCGGTGTCCGTGAGATAATCCCGGGGAAAAGCCCCGTCCGCGTCTCACACCCCGTCTTTTCCCCTTTTAGGCTTCTGTCGATATCAGTCACGTGGAATTCACCAATGACATTCCATGATCGTTTTCAGCGGATTCTCGATCGTGCAATCAGCGCTCGTTATTCGACGCCATTTCCACCGGGTAGTGCCCAATTGCGTGTAATATCGCACTGTTTTCTGGGTGCGAAACGTGGCAGTGAAGTGGCGACTTGCACTGGAGCCCCTGATGGGGAGTGGTTGGAGGCTCTGCGATTGGTGTGGTCTGGTTCCATTGCCACAGGGCCCTTGGTTCTGTAAATTAGATGTAGGCCCTTGGGAGTTTGGTTGGTTGGCTGTCCATCTGACTGATTGGAGTCCGTATTCCGTTAAAGTAGGTACGTATTGTTTGCAAGTAAGGGACATAAACCGTTAAAAATATGAATTATTCCAACAAGTCCGATGTGGTGTAACGGCTAGCATCGCTCGTTTTCAGTCCAGATCCGAGCAGATCGGGGTTCGATTCCCCGCATCGGAATTCTTTTTTGTCTTTCTGCTCCTTTTCAACCAGCTACTGCTATATAGGATTAATCCCATGAGCTATTTATTTTATTTTCGATTATTATACTTTTTGCTGTTTTCTTCAGTTTTGTTGTAATTTTGAAGTTGCTATCACTCAATCCCAAATAACTCCATATATGCGATCAATTATTTACACGCCTGTACGCTTGTAAAATATCTAGAATACTACCACCTCCATATCAAAAATATATACCACCCCAGCACAACCTTCACAACAAACCACACTTCCCCCCAAAACTCTCCCCATACAGCACCCAACACACTCTTCCCATTCCCACTCCCCGGCCGCTGTCCGTGCTCATGCCCAGAAAAGGTGCCCTTGGTCGGACTCCCCTCGTGATCCCTCTCCGAGTAATATGCAAAGGATCTAGAATTCGTGTTCGAGCCGCGGCTGGCTAGACCGTGCGGTGCGAAGGTGGCGGAACTGGATATACTGGATGTGGGGACATGGCGCTGGTCTTTGGTGACAGGGAGGATTGGGCCAACGTTGGCGTTGTTTGATTGCGATGGGTAAATGGTTACCAGGACTGCGCGTGCGAAGAGGATGACCAGGCTAAATGCCAGGACCATTCCGTAGTGAATGAAGATCGATAATTGATCTGGGAGGAGACATAGGCGGTTTTGCAGGGTAGCCGAGATGTTCTCGAGGGGTTTGCCCGTGGCAGGATCGATCGGGTTCCAGAGACTGGTGAGAACAAACCCCGGTCGTCGGACGCCCATTGCCCATGACAGACTCTTCACTGTGATCTCCCTGGGCGAGCCACTGAATTCGCGGTGCGCAATCTCGCAATAGTCGTGGTCATCACCGGAGTAAACGTGCACGAGATTAGGTCCGACTTTGGAGACCAGGTCGTTGGAGACGGTTTGTGTGAGGACGTTCTGGTATTGATAGCCGCCGCTGATCTTCAGCGAGTTCTGCTCATCTTCCTGAAGTTCCTCGTCACTCGATGACGGTGGGTAATGCTCTCGATACGGTCCGCAAGGTGTAGCCGCCTTGCGATACAGGGGAACATGCGTGAGGAGGATGGTGGGAAGTCCAACCGTCTCCGACTGCGGGAGTTGGCCAAGTGAGCGTTCATTAACCTCCACAGCAGCATGGTGGAATTGATATCCCTCAGCTTGGCCGCGGAGAGACCTCAGCTCGTGTGTCTCCGCCTTAGCCCTGTGCACATTCAAATGGTTCAAGAATTCCTGCGCTTCCTTCCAAATCGCTTCATTGGGCGACTTGCCATCCCCCGACCCAGCCCCCGTGCTCCCCGTCTGCGGATCCGGCTGATCCATTGCACTCAGCGACACCGTATCAACAGACACAAAAGTGTGATTCCCTAGCACATCTACCCGATTTCCCTTCCCAAAGAACGTCTGAAACCGATCCCGAACAGGAACCTGGATGCCCGATCCAAAGCCCAGATCATGATTCCCCGGCAAACTAGCAATCATCCGTCGACCGAGAGGATCCCGCGAGAGTGCATCCCCTTCTTTGAACCGGTCTGAGAATATCCGACCAAATCGACCGTATTCTTTCTTCCAAAATGAATCTTTGTATTTTTTGTAGCGCTCGTCGGGGCTAGACGTCGTCCCCGTTCCCCATTCTCTCCCTCCATCGAATAGATCGCCTAGAAACAGCACCGAATCGGGTCCCAGATTCCGCTGAATCGACGAAAACGACCGCCGCAGGTATTGGTCCGTGAACTTCACCGTCAGGGTCGACAGCGGCCACGGCCGTCCGGGATAGGTATGGGGATCGACTAATTGCGGATCGGCGACGAAGGCGACATGGTGAGGATTAGCATGCGACGGCTTTTACGAAATACAATCAGCTACCAGCCCCGCTAGCCCACAAACGACGAAAAAGGAGGACACTCACCCACTTCTCCCACTCCCCCCAACCACACCCCCCCAAGCTTTCCTGAAACACCGTCCTCTCACCCCACCACAGCGTCCACACCCAGAACAGAATCAACATATTCGCAACCGTAACCACCCGTCTGATAGTAAGATGTCCCATAGCTTTCAGTTCACTCGGGCTCCTCCGTCTCCCAGCCCGCAGCAGCGCGTGCAACTCCGCAATCCGTTGTTGTACCCATGGTGGGAGTGCGTTTTGTATTTGGAGGATGTTTGAAGGTCCAGAGGTAGAATTGCGACCGGCGGGACGGAAGGGGGCATTTGGGTATGCGTAGCTCATGGTGGTTTTGGAAATGCTCCGTAGAAAGGGGATATTTAATGGTTCGAGCGGTGTCGCGGCGGCATTGCTCGGGGTCCAGGGTGTGAATGATCAATCGTTTATTTCGACGGTTTTAAGGAAATGTATGGAAAGGTCAGAACATAGCTGAGAATTATAATTGGAATTACTGTCGAGGAAAGACCTTTTTAACGCCGGATGATTCCAGATTTCCCTTTGTTTGCGATAGGCGCCGATCTGCCGCTCGTGACACGTGATTGACCGCGGCAGAAATTCTATATAAAACCTCAGGAACATGCAGTGTCGAATTAGAGATTATATAAAAATACATGCGGAAGTGTATAGCACAGAGTCCAATTGCCAGTCCAAAACATGCTGTATAATCCATGGTAATCGCCCATTCTGTCAAACGCCAAATTTTTGTCTTCTATGATATTGTTAACACTAAAGATCAGTGTTGGGTAAAACCGAAACTGCAGCGTAGGAATAGCGGGTATGAGAAACATCGACGAAGAGGAGAAACAAATGATACATCCAGGTTGATAATAATGGTAGAGACATCAATAGGGTAGATAAAGATGGGAGATAAAAAAAAAAAAAACAACAACTGGAAACATTTATGCAGGATTCTTAGGACAACATTGCCCGCCGCGAGCGCAATTCTCATCGCATTCGAGAAGACATGCTTGTGCGTCTTCACGGACACTGGCAGCACGGCTGGGCTGCTTGCTAGCTGTGTTTGGCTCGTAATGGCTCTCCCGAGAAGACGATGGACCACCTTGGTTGTCCTCCGTATCGCTATCAGGGGCAAACTCGGGCTGAATAGTGGACGAGTGAATGCCATAGGCGTGCAGGCACTTCCGCACCTGCCGAGCCAGGTGCATGTACCGCTCCGAACCTTCGCCCTTGATTTCCGTGTCGACCTGAATATGAATAGATGCCACGATCTTGGTGTCACTCAGTTGCCAGACATGAAGGTGGTGCGAGCCAATCACCCCGGGGAGTTGCTCAATATCATCTTTGATGTGGTCGATGCTGAGACCGGAAGGTACCGCCTGCAACAGAATGCGCGACGCTGCTTTGCACAAGGGAATGGCCGAGCAGAGGATGACAACAGTGATAAACAGGGAGATACCAGGATCCACGTAGTGCTTCCACGAGTAATCGGTCAGCCAGATGATAAGCGCGGAGGCAATGACACCGATGTTTCCCAGAGCGTCGCCCATGACATGAAGGAACACACCGCGCATGTTCAAATCATGACCATGACCACCCTTCTCATCTTTGGGTTTTGGTTGTGCATGCTTGTGGTGACGGTGAAGGATGTCATCCGCAGTCACATCGCGTCCGTTGGTAGGCGTACTGTCCTCATCGGTATAGTTGGACTTCCGATCCTTACGGCTCAAAAGTGCTGAACGTTCTGATGGCTGAGCCTCATCGCCTTCTGATTCGGATGTCGTTTCCACTCCATACCGGTTGGTCTGGCTCGCAGCGATGATCTCTTGTCGCAGAGTCACGGGATGAGAGATATCCTCTACATCAAAACCACGACCGCGAGCTTGGCTTTCCAGGGTTTTGCGACGCTGAGTATAGGGTGAAGTCACTTCTGTGGTCTTGGCTTGCTTGCCATTTGCCTTCCCGGAATCCTCGTACTCCTCAGCATGTTGCTGGCCGAAGCCCTGCTCTGCAGCGTCCACGTCTTCCATGGTTTCATTCTCGGGGCCATGGCTGTGACCATGACCATGGGAGTGATCGTGGAAGAGAGCGAGACCTAGAAGGTTGGATGCTAAACCTAAGGCTCCGACAATGCAGACAAATTTCGGATTGTTCACTTCCTGCGGCTCCACCAATCGTTGGATTGCTTCAAGAAAGATGGAAACACACAAGGCGACAAGGAAGACACCATTGACCAATGCACCCAATGTTTCTGCGCGTTGCCACTAGGATTCGCATTTAGAGATTAGAGTGTGTCACCAGCGCCAAACAGGGACGGGCAAGATAACTCACGCCATAGGTATACATCTTCGAATTAGGCTCGCGGTTGGCGACTTTGACGGCCCACAATCCCACGAGTAGGGATAGCACATCGTTCAACTGTTCGTGTCAATCGGACGCTGTTTATATTCGTTTTTTGAAGGATATATCGTACCATGTGGAAGGAATCGGCAACAAGGGCAAGGGAATGGACCGCATAACCTGTTATCTGTTATTATCGCTGGAGAAACAAAATTTGAACAATTGCAATGACGGACCTGCAATGAGTTCCAACAGAAAGAAGGCAGTATCAATAACCAGCAGGATGATGATCCTGTTGGTTTTGGAGAGCGCCATAATGGTTGTTCTGCTGCGCGCTCAGTGGCGCGATGATCCGCAGCAGGAAAGGATAAAAATTGACGGATGCGACGATTGGCGACTAACAGGGCGTATGATGTGAATATATGAGAATAATGACTGCAAGAAGGGATTCTATTGTAGTCTCAACGATGGTGATGGCAGAAGGAGGAAAGAAGAAAAAGGAAAAGATTATTATTATTGTGGGAGTGACGCCAGAAGGAACAAGAAGGAACAAAGTCCGGCCGCATCCGACGGTGGCGTTATCCTACAACACTTTCATATTCTTCTGTAATATACAAATGTTTATTGTTGTCTACAATAATATGTACAGTCTTCATACGAGTATAGAACGGTCAGAAAAGCAATTGGATCGCGGCTGATCATCTCCACCGTTAACGGTCGCCAGCCTTGTCGCTGGTTATCGCCAATACTATCTGTCGGACATCCGTTCCGAAAGGTACATGGCTGGCTGAACCAACATATTCCACGCAAAGACGTACACAATGGCACGGAATAACTCCAGGGCCGCTAGTGGCACTGCCGCCGGTACTGTGTACTTGGCTGACCCCCGTGACAAGATCACATATAGAGCATCACTGAATCATGATGACTGTCATTCTCTGGGCACGGTCCCGTATGCCTTCCGCCCTGCCGGGCTGCTATCGATATCGATAGTATCCCGTGGCCCAGTTTCTGGCAGTGGGACGCGATCGCAATAATGGAGCCTTACGGTACCATTTTCTGGGGCCTCGCTCAGATTTGGTTGATCAATATTGGGGCACCCAATTTCCATCCCGCTGAAACAATCATAAACAGTGGTCCTATTTTTCCGACTCAGGAACACCCGAACATGTGCTTGTTGGGCTCAAAATCCTGCCTAGCAGCGCATGCCTTAATGCATATAGTCGATGACTGCATTGTCCTTGCATATAACTCCTGAAACTTGCCTAGGCACGGAGTACATATCCGGTTCTACAATCCACGCTTCGGATAGGGCGGTACGGTACCATGGTTATTTCTACACAGAAAAAGATAGGAAAGGGCCATGTTCTAATTCGTATACGAGTGCGAAGTGCGGAGTACTCCACGAACAGGTCCTCTTACCCCTCCAAGGGGTTCCTCACGGCCATCACAATAGAACCTTATTGGCATAGTCTGCGACGGCGTCCTCCTCGGTTGTTGATCATTCCGGAGAAAAAAAAAAGAGCAAAAATGAGGCCCGATTAGATCTAGTGGAACGAGGGTGGTTTAAGCAGCTGAAAATAGGGTATTTATCTTCTGGCGAACTATACAAATAGAGACACGCCCCTCAGGGCTGTGGTCTTCTCAACCACCTTGTACCCGCCATCGGCCCATCATGGTCGTCCTCTTCCTGCTGCAGTTGTTCGCGCTGCTGTCCGCGTCGGTCCTAGCGGCACCAGCGACTCATTCTATCCTTCCGGTCAATGACACCTTCTATATCCCGCCGAAAGGTTTCGAATCGGCCGCTCCAGGAGACATCCTGCGATCGCGGACACCCCCAAAGCCCATTGCGGCCTTCAGTTTGGCAAAAGTGAACCTTCACTCGGCGCATCAGCTGCTCTACCGGACGACTGATTCTTTTGGCGAACCCATTGCGGCCGTTTCCACGATCCTCGTGCCCCACAATGCCGATTATACAAAGCTGCTCTCTTACCAAGTCGCTCAGGATGCGGCCGATCCCAATTGCGCGCCCTCCTATGCATTCCAACTCGAGGCGGCCCATGATGGTTCACTGGGTCTGGTGATGCCGCAACTGGAACTGATTATCATTGCTGCCGCCTTGCAAAGGGGGTGGGTTGTGACGGTGCCTGATCATCTGGGACCCAAGTCGGCTTTCCTGGCCAACCACTTGTCAGGACACGTTGTGTTGGACAACATCCGGGCGGCCAAGGCATCCACGAATATGACCGATCTCTCGTCGGATCCCACCATCGCCCTTTGGGGATACTCAGGAGGTAGTCTTGCCAGTGGTTTCGCTGCCGAGTTACAGCCCAGCTATGCTCCCGAGCTCAAAATCCAAGGTGCCGCGCTGGGCGGTACCGTCCCCCAGATCCTGCCCGTCATCTACGAGACCAACGAGAGCCCATTTGCTGGCCTAATTCCAGCAGGTGTTCAAGGCCTAGCCAACGAATACCCCGAGATCGAGAAACTAATTCAACAAAATATCATCCCAGCCAAAGCATCCGAATTTGCCAAAACCAAGAACCTCTGTCTCACAGGCAATATCCTTGAATACCTCAACAAAGACGTGTACACATTCGTCAAGGACAAGGACATCTTCACCTCGGCAACAGCCAGCAAAGTTATCAACGCCAACGCCATGGGCCACCACAACCCGGAGATCCCTCTGTTCGTGTACAAATCCGCTGGGGACGAAATCTCCCCCGTCAACAATACAGACTCTCTCGTTGCATCGTATTGTGATGCTGGATCTCGTGTCGAATACAAGCGTGATGTCCTGTCTGAGCATGCTGCGTTGGCTGTTATTGGCGTTCCGGATGCGTTGTTGTGGCTTGAGGATCGGATGAATGGGGTTCCTGTTAAGGCGGGATGCTCGAACTCGACTTCGTTTACTAGTTTGTTGGATCCGAGCACGTTGGCGGTTTTGGGAGAGACACTTGTGCAGACTTTGTTGACGTTGTTGGATGCACCTGTTGGGCCAATCCAGATTGGATGATTCAAGAGATTGTCTACTACCCTGCACTCATAGCGATAATCCAAGAGAGGCAAATAAGGGTGTCTTGTCTCAACTCTCTCATTTCGACCAGGATAATAAACCGTTTAATGTTGAACCTAATTTACCTTCTGAAATATACCTCTAGTAAAACAACGCGATGGAAGTAGTGATGCAACGATCCTGCTTTTTGGTTTTTGAACTGACTCCAGCCGTTTGTATATGAAATAGCCTCTCTTGGAAGACGAAATAGTGTAGCAGTCCGATTTATCCGCTCATATGTGGCGAAACAGCTAAATCAACATTGATACCAGGCCCCCAGAGCTTTGCGGCATAGTGGAAAGATCATTTCGTCATTAGTGAGTCTGACAAAGAAAGCTGAGACCGTTTCTTCATTATTCACAGGACTGAGATGAAGAGTTGCTCTCCCCTAGTGCGCTCAGACTGTCAGTGAGCGAATGAAGAGCAATCATCCATGCTAGGCTCTGTCATGAGAAACTAGAGCCGCACACTTCAGACATATCCATTCAGTCAGTGGAACTATTTATTAAATAGAAGACACAACATCCATGAATATGATTTGAAGGGACTAAATGTCGATGAATGGACTAGTCTGGAGTGTTGCTAAAGTCCGGCACCAATTGGGAAATCCCCCCTCCCCACCCCAAGAATCCAATCGATGTGATAACTAGCATCAATGTGGGCAAAATTTATCTCAAATAAAAGGAAAACCAGGTCCACCCAATGTGGGAGAACATATCCGACATGGCGGGAAAGCGTCTCAATATTGGAAGTACTCGCAGGTTGCAGGCAGGCATTGTGGTTTTGCGCTCTACAACGTACCGAAGTCCCTCTAAATTACTCAAGACCGTTGCACTGAAAATAGTCCGCCAGGTTAAGGTGAGGTATGAGAACTGGGCAGTATTCATTGCACGTAGAGCCAAGGTTGCCTCAAGTAAACGCTCTTGAGTATCTCTAGTTGAATACAAGCATCAATTCAAACCAGATCAGCGACATTAGCCTTCAAGGGTTGCTTCCAGTGAAGTCCAGCCTGACCCGCCGATTTCTTTCAACTGACCTGCTGACCGTTCCGCACCCTCGATATTTAAAACATTCTCCTGCTCTCCCCGACCCGCCAAGTTTGTGGGAGATTTCCTATATGGAAACAGTTTCGAGAAGCCTGTCAGGATATCGGCCCAGTGGAATGGGGCCCCGAAGCAAAGATGCGTTCGCTTTACACGTTGGAGTGCAGTATGTCTCTAATTATCTTGTCAGAAAACAGGGTGCTTAGAAGGCATGGCCATCTCAATATTTATATTGACCCTGAAGCGTCTATAGAAACAGACATTGCTCACTAAGTTTTCATGGAACCCATGAGAAGGTGTGGACAGATATGGGCGATTTATATCTGCACAAAAACCCTTGCGATGCTCAGAAGGACGGAAGTCCTCTCACTAACTTGTCCCAGTAGGACAAGAAATTCTTGGAACTACAGTTCTATATATACGAATCATATCGATGTCTGCAGCAGCCGCATATTACAAAGCCGTTCGTGAAAACGAAGTATATCCTAGATCATTAAATGGGAAAGAAATTTTTCCGACAACACCCATCACCTACGGCCATCTTGACGAACAGATTTCCAAACATGCAGATAATAAAGCAAGCGAAGCAAGAACTGGGAATATGAGCGAATGCAGGCGGTCCCAGACAACTGCACGTGAACATATTCGAGTTTAGTCCGCAAGCGTCTTGACTATCGCCATACCAAACACATCCTCAATAGGACACGGGAATGGAACATTTGGAGTTGAAAATTGAGATACGCCAAGACCTAACCGCAGAAGTCTGTACTGCTTTCTGCTTCACCTATCGATGTCCCCCAGCGGTGGCATGCGGCACACTCAGAATGCCCTTGTCATGTACTGGGCGTCCATGACTGCTAAAGCAATCGGGCCCTTGATCCCCGCGCTGAACTACTGCTGATTGGCGTGATCTACGACAATACCCTTTAAATCGATAAGATTTGGGCGGATGGATATGTCTTAAATCGATCTGTGAAGGTACTCGGTCCTATGATTGGTAAATCGCAAATTTGATTACAGAGTAGTCAAACAAAAAGCTCGCTCGAGATTTTTGCAATAAAAGAACGAAACAATCGAACTAGTATGGTGGTATGGGTCTGACATTTCTTGAAAAAAAGCTGCAATTCCGGGTAACTATCACTAGGGAGGGATGTTGGAGTCTGATGAGCTGATTGTGGACGTTAACATTGCTATTTTAGCAGCTGCATCCCCCATTATCACTATATTTTCGTCTTTGATTCTCTCCAGAGATTCAGCACGGTTAATTGCTGACTATTAAGGGAATGCTTGGTTGGATCATTGATGGAGATTTACACGTGCTAAATAAATTAGCAGGTTCTATACAGTGGAATTGCTGTCAGATACAGGGCGCCAAGGACAGACAGATAGTACTATACACATCGTATAAATTTAAATATAATGAAGCTATATGCAAATCCTATGCAATGAATGGAGATAACCACAGCCGTCACTTTCATGGCCGGTCATGAATCCTGTCAGATAGCCAGCAAGTGACATACCCATGCAGGACACACCTCAGCACCCTCATCGATAAGTAACCTGAAACCCATCCTGCACACCCATCCCCAATTCCATCCTCACCCTCTCCGCATTCAAATCCTTCCACCACTCATGCGTCACATCATTGCTTTCCTCCGCAGCCTCATCCCACGGCTTCGGACTCAGAATATAATGCACATTCTTCACATGATCGTCCTGCCATATAGTATCATGCACGCCCTTCCACCGCATCGTCTTCAGCGCATTGTAAATGTATGGCAGCGGAACCCACCGACCGTGAAATACGTCGGAAAGAAGGGACTGGTCTGCAAAATCATAGTTTGAGGTTGATGATTCCGCAAGCTGCGCGATAATCTTGTTGTAAATTGTTTGCGAGGGGTTGACGACTTGCAGGCCACCGTTTGGTATTCCTAAGCCTGTGGTTGATGGGGCGCCGGTTGTTTGGGCTTGGTCGGGAGTGGGGTGTTGAGATGTGAAGGGGCAGTTACTTGGGATCCTTTTGAATGAATCTGTGTTAGTTCACTGCCTTAATGTCCGTGAAGAAAAAGAAATGTATACCAGTCCTTCGGGTAATGAGGCTTCTTGAGCGGATTGCACACGCAGGCATGACCAGCAGCAAACACCCGATTCCCAGTTCCATTCATAACCGGAGAATCCAGCTCGAGCTCCATCAGCTCGTCCATATTCTGCAGAACAACCATATCGCTGTCCAATTGCACAACGCGCTCAAACTCAAGCAGTGAGAACGGTGTAAGCTTGCTCCAGCAGTCGTAGAACCGCGGATCATTCGTGAAGTCTTTACGGACCGAAGGGACAAGATACGGCACGCGCTTTTTCATTATCTGCCGCGCATCGAGGGCTGCATGGCCATCGGCGGGGAAGGAGTCCGTGTAGAGGACGAGGAGAGGGTACTTGGAGTTCGTTTTGCGGAGCGAGTACTCGAGCGTTAGGAGGCCGGGGAGGTAGGCGTTGTTTGTGATGAGGGTTGTCCACACTGAATGGTGTTGTTAGAGGGTTCCTGTGTGTGTTATCGTCGGTCTTGTTTGTACCTTTCCTGGGAGCTGTTGTGTCTGGCATGGTGTGCTTATGAGGGGTAGTCGGAGACTGATGGGTATATATACTGGTCTTTTACCTTAGGTTAGCAAGACGGCAACTGCAAAATTGCCTAACAAGATGCGCACAACTCACACTGTTCTATACTCAGAATTGATCCTCAATTGTCCGTATAGGCGCAATGAGAGAAAGTCTCAACCGATATAAGAAGATGCTGGAATCGAGCCATTTTAGTTAGTCAGCGATGTGGGGTGGGCGCATAGCCGATAAGAGATCCGATAAGGAAGGTATGGAATATTCTTGGCTTCTGATTAGCACGCCATAACTAAGCCGCGGTAAACAGTAACTTAGTTAACTTAATTGATTGAATACAAACTATGCAAACATGATCCTGTTTAGGAAGGTGATATATGGTGGTAATATTAATAGTCCTTCTATGATTCTGAACTATGATACACATATTCCTGGTCGGGCCCTTGGTGGCTTAGTGGGATCATTCCCTAATCATGGCCGGTTGAAGTAGGGAATATCCCTGCGAACCGGCATGCGGCTGGCTTCAATTTTGTTGGGATAAGCTAATTCCAACCTATTGCGCTAGGTCCTGGGCGAAAAGAAGTCGAGTTAGGTACTCTGTAGTGAAGATCCGAAGGATCCTTCGGCGCAGTAGCATCATAGCCCCAACGACGATAATTCTCCTCAATCCACCACTTCGCAACATGAACCGCCTCTCCCAACCACTCCGCAGCCTCAACACCATACCTCCTCTGCACAGCATTAACCAACGACAAAATCCCATAATCCTTAATAGCCCGCATCTCCAACGGGTCAACCTCAAGATTCGTAAACCGCCACTTAGCGTTCGGGATAAGAGGCACCACAATACGATACTGCTTCGTAGCGGAGCGCAAGGCAAGCCATGACCCTCCGGTGTTGAGGGTGGTGATGTGCCATTCTTGCGTATGTTTATGCTCCGGGATGAGATGGCGGATGAGTGATTGCCCTTGGTACATGGGGAGGAGGTCTTGGGCGATCTGGTGTGAGGTTGGGTTGAGGGAGGAAGTTTGGAGGAGGAGGTCGAGGATCGTGGGGAGGATTTGGGTGGATTGGATGGGGAGGTCAATTTCTACTTGCGGGAGTTTGGGGTGAGAGAAGACTAGCGGAACGTGCTCGTTTTGGACGTGTGGGCTGTCATGGGGTGTTACGCCTCCGTCGTTGGGGAGGGATAGAGCGCTGGGATTGTCATTAGCATTGCTGTCTGTGACAGGAAAAATTTGTGTAGAACTTACTGGTCACCAACCATGACAAAAAGAGTATCATCGGCAACACCGGCCTCCTGAAGGATATTCAGAATCTCGGTCAACCATTGATCTTGGTAGACCAGGGTGTTCAGGTATCGGTTCAAGTGTTCGTTCAGCGTCCGACCCTTATTAGCCACCAGGTCTTCGGACTGGTGACCGGGAAGATCCCAAGGGAGGTGCGAAGCGCCTGTCAGATGACTGAGAAACAAACGTGTGTGATTCCGCTCGGCATAGGCAACCACATCACGGAGATAGTTCTTCAGCACTTTATCCATGTAGCCACGGTCGGGAACTATCTGGGACTTGTCGGGAGCATACTCGCCGCCGATCTCGTCGATGGTCTCCTGGTTAATCTGATCCTGGAATCCCAGAACGGGCATCAGTTGAGTCAAGTTATCGTAGTCGCTCACGGACTGCATCCACATTGTATGCCACGGCCAAGCAGTCCAATCATCTGTTTCACTCGTGATGTTGGGTTGGCGGTTCATTGCTTCCAAGATATGTGGCAGGCACGGTTGGTAAATGTTGTACAGCCACTCGCGGTTCTTGTCGACTGCCAATGGGTTCAGGCCACAGTGCGAGCCCGTGATACTCTTGAGAGTGAAAGTGCCGCTAGTGTAGGCGTTTTTGGCGCTGAGTCCACCGCGGGGCTTGGGACGGTCTTGATCATTTTTGCCGAATCCATTGTCGAATCCAGTGAAATGCTCAGCATTCGGTGTGAGATGGGACAATCGGTCTTCAATCTCTTTCGGGATCTTACCGCCGTAAGATTCTCTGACGCGCTGCATGATGTAGGAGTCAGCATGGAGAGGGAACACGTCCTGTCGGTTACTCTCCAGCTTCACGAGAACAATATGCTTGACCTTAACGTCTCCACTGCTAAGCGCCTCCCGCAACGGCTCGAGGATGTCATTCTGAAGGTTCGGTATGTGCAGCGGATCCTTGGCCGGGTTGTAATGGATCGGGATGTAGTTCCTGGGAGTCTGTTGATTGCGCTTGTTCAAAGGAAGGGAGTACCAATCCTTGAACCCGGGCAGCGGCTCATCGGGAGGTAACCAATCGAGGACCGGAGTGGTGTCCAGCGCGGTGTGACCTTCCAGCCAGCTATAATCGCCAGGCAGGTACTCAATGCCCTCGAAAACCGGATGCGCACGGGCTGTGAAAGGCACGGCAGCAAGGGTACGGGAGAGAATACGATACCCCAGATCATAGGATCGAACGCAACTGAGTAAAATGACAATTAAACTGGCCGAAATGACGACGATGCGCTTCATCAAAGACCCAGGAGGGTCGTCACGGGGGTTCCCGCGGGGCTGAGGCGACTCCCTGGGCAATTCGAACTCATTGTCGCTCTTATCATCTTCTTGGTCATCGAGGGCAATCTGCTCGTAGACGTCCGGATCTGGGAGAGCTTGTTGTTTTTTCCTTCGAAGGACATAACGCAACAGGGCCGGTACGGAGAAAGACCAAATCTTGGTGAACCCCCCAGTAACCTCGTATGCATATGGGGTGGCGAAGTACGAGCCGACCATGACGACAACCTCGAAAAAGATGACACTAAAGATGCCTATCACCAGGGATATGGCATTTATCATGTCCCCGAAAAACCCAATCCCTGGTCCCCAGTGGAAGTCGCGACCCATGACGGCATAAAAAGAGATGGTCGCTGAGGCCAAGAGCGAGAGGTATAAGCTAAGAAAGATGACGGCCACGCCACCCATAACCCGGAGTGGCCTCCGCTTGAACGACCCGGCGAAAGCGCGCGCGATAAGAAGAAACAGAACATCTTGCAGGAAGAAAGTCGAGCCCCAAACGAGGAAGCGATTAAGCGTCAGATAGTATGTATGAGTGTATATATGGAGGATTTTGAAGGCGACCACGGAGACGAAGATGACGGAAAAGAGATATTTGCGAGTCGCATCCCAGCCTGTTTGCTCCCACAGGGTTTGACCAGCAGCCTTGAGAAATGACAGGAAGCCCTTCATCTTGATGAGTTGGCGAACATGGAGGACACGCGACACCCCTGCCGCTTCTGACACCTCTGCCGCTTTTTCGAGAAGAAAGGCGACTCCACTCCGAAAGATGTCATCATGGACGGAACAAGAACCATTAACGTTCGCTGTCATGTACCACCCCCCAAACAGGACCCCGCGTGATATCCGCAAATGTTGGCCGCAGCAGCGCCATATTCGGCCTCATCCTAGCCCTTAACGGGATTCCGCAACAACGTGCATAGCATTATCGATTGCGCAGGCGCGCGGGTGCGTTAGCGACAGATGCAGATGGATAAAGGTTTCACCGATACCAGTCACGTGCTCTGTGTCTCGAGTTTACCCCTAGTTAGGCTATAATTGGGCGCCAGCTATGTTACAATCTTCAATCCCGAAATGGCAGTCGATGAGACAGCGAGTTCTGTACCAGAAATTGGACCAAACAACGAGACAGCGCCCTTAATCGATGATGAGCCGGAGACCGCCGACCGAGATGCACCTGATCAGGCACCAAAAAGCAGTTGGGAACTGTTTATATTGACTCTAACTATGGGAGGGTAAGAATTGAACTTTGCATTATTTTCAATAGTAGCGTGCTAATCATTAAATAGACTTCAAGTAGTCTGGTCCATCCAGCATTCCAGTGGATCTGTATGTCACTTTACTCAACCCGTCATAGATCGTCTCTAACCGAAAAATGACAAAAAGCCTTATCTCCTATCTCTGGGAATGAGCAAAGCATTGCTTGCCTTTGTCTGGGGTGCTGGACCACTCACCGGGACCTTTGTACAGCCCTACATTGGTATCCGCAGTGATAACTGCTGCAGCCGCTGGGGTAAAAGAAGACCTTTCATGGTCCTAGGCGGGACGGTAACCGTGATATGCCTTTTAGCACTGGCATGGATACGAGAGATAATTCGAAATTTGCTTGGGATATTTGGCGTCGATGTGCAGTCTGAGAAGGTGCAAGTAGCTGCGATTGTCGCGGCCATGATCTTGATGTATTGTCTTGACTTTGCTATCAACACAAGTAAGTACTTTTCACAACCTTTCAAGACAGAATCTGACTAGGGTAGTCCAAGCAGCAACCCGTGCCTTGATTGTCGACAGCGCCCCTTGGTATCAGCAAAAGACGGCAAATGCTTGGGCAAGTCGTGTTAGCGGGGCAGGAAATATCTTGGGCTGTATTTTTGGTTTCATGGATTTGCCAAAGATTTTCCCGATTTTGGGAAAAACACAGTTTCAAGTGCTTTGCGTACTCACTAGTTTATCATTATCAGTTACGCTACTGATAACCTGCGTTTACACCCAGGAGAAAGTTCATGGTCAAGAATTACCGGCAGGAAATGCTCTTACCCCCATGTTGCTCGTCCGGCTAATTCACCAGTCTGTCAATCGACTTTCATCGCAGACACGGAGAGTTTTTGCTGTCCAGTTTGCATCCTGGTTCGGATGGTTTTTATTTCTCTTCTACGCGACTACCTATATAGGTCAGTTGTACGTTAATCCGATCTTTGATCAACATCGCGATCTACCTGATGACGAGATCGATGAAAAGTGGGTGGACGCTACACGGATTGGTACTTTTGCTCTCTTCATAAATGCGATTGTGTCATTCGCAGCGAGTATCATCCTACCGCTTCTGATTCCTTCTGGCAAGAAAGATGAAGTAAATGATTCCGGACCCTCGTGGAGGATACCTTTCTTTAAAGAACGTGTTGGGACCGGTCTAACTCTCCGACGCCTCTGGCTGCTATCACACATTCTCTTCGCAGCCTGCATGCTCAGCACATTGTTCATATCCACCACCGGAGCTGCATCAGTAATGACGGGAATCATCGGCATTCCATGGGCTATCACTTCATGGGCACCATGGGCATTCATCGCAGCAGAAATAGGGCAACAGAACACTGAACACAGCCCCCAGTCGTCCCGCCACGACGAAGCGTCAACTGAAGGTGGCGACACCGGAATCGCAGGACAAGCTGGTATTGTCCTCGGTCTACATAACGTGTTTATCTCGCTTCCGCAGATCGTGTCTAGTCTATTCAGCAGTGTTGTGTTCAAATTGTTGCAAAAACCGAGGGGAGAACCTTGGGATGAGAGCGTGGCGTGGGTTATGAGGTTTGGGGGTTGCGTGGCGCTGGTAGCGGGGTATTTGACCATCGCGCTCCGGGAGCAGCAAGCAAAGGTGTAACTTCTCTTCAAACCCTTCCATTTGATAGAATTGGATTACTAGAGTATCGTTGAACTGGACTTCTTCGTGTTATTGGAAGATGGGCGAATTTTATACTTCTATTTGCCGAATCGGTCATACTGTCATCGGAGGGCGCCCTCAAAAGATTTTACAGAAAACGGCACAACCAACACTGTCTTCGGTAAATATGCATACAATTATTCTCTTTTTCAAATAGAGTGGAAAAATAAGTGGAGATTTCAACATCTTCCAGCAGTCTCCACTAGCACCTGTTGATAGAAGGCGCGTTCATTTCGACCTAATATATACCCTGGAAACCCACAACTACATCACCAATAATCAAACACACACCAAGCAACATGCGAATCCCTAAAAGCGCATCCCGTACAATCAGACAATTATCCACTCCCTCCCGACCCCCAACGTCCGGCCTCAGAATCAAACCTGACCGGCTGTGGGAGACAATACACGAAACATGTAAATGGGGCGCTGCCCACCCATACGGAAAGTACGTACAATCCCGGAAATTAAAACACTACCTCAATATAACTAGACCCCAGAAACCCCCGCGAGACGGGCATGGCCCGTCTCTGCCTAACAGACGACGATGCGCGCGTCCGACAATGGTTCGCGACAGAAGTCGAAAAACTCGGCTGCTCACTATCCACGGACCAGATGGGAAACATGTTTGCGCGTCAATCTGGGAGTCTGAGATCATCGGAGCCGATGATTGCTATGGGTAGTCATTTGGATACACAGCCGAGAGGTGGTCGGTATGATGGGATTTTGGGCGTTGTTGCGGCGGTTGAGGTGTTGAGGACGATGAAAGAGAGTGGGTTTAGGACGCACTATGATGTTGGAGTTGTCAACTGGACGAAGTATTTTTTCTAATTTATATGGGAGTATGCGGATTGGGCTGATGTTGGAATAGTGAGGAGGGTGCCCGGTTTCCAAAGTCCATGTGTTCATCTGGTGTCTGGGCCGGTAGTATCCCGATACAGAAAGCCTGGGACTTGCGCGACATCCATGATTCGAGCGTGACTCTTAAGTCAGAGTTGGAAAGACACGGTCTTTTAGGATCTATCCCCTGCGACGCGAAATCTGGATTCCAGCTCGGAGCACATTTCGAACTGCACATCGAACAGGGTCCCATTCTCCAGAACACAGGACGGTCGATTGGTATTGTTCAGGGTGCACAGGGGTACAGATGGCTCACCTTTACAGTCCAAGGACGAGACGCTCACACGGGGACAACGCCATTGAATGTCCGGAAGGATCCATTGCTCGCAGCGTCGCGGATGATTGCTGCGTCGAACGATATCGCCAAGCGACATGATGCATTGGCTTCGACCGGTATACTCAAGATTCCATCCAACGCATCCACTAATACCGTCGCTTCGGAAGTGACTTTCACCGTTGACATTCGGCACCCGCAAGACGAAGTCGTACACGCCGTCCAAGACGAGTGTCTCAAGTCATTTGCGAAGATCGCCTCGCAGGACGGGCAAGGCGTAAGCTTCGACTGGACGCTGGACACGGACTCGCCTGCTGTCCAGTTCGACAAGGGCTGTGTACAGTCTATCCAGGCCGCTGCTGAGAATCTTGTTGGTCCTGGCAAGTGGATGGATATGACGAGTGGCGCAGGCCATGATAGTGTTTATACGAGTAAACATTGCCCTACAGCTATGATTTTTGTACCGTGTCGGAATGGGATTAGCCATCATCCGGAGGAGTATTGTAGTCCGGAAGATTGGTGAGTGTTCCGCCTTGTGGTTTATTGTATTTGGGTGATTGCTAATGTGGATTATAGTGCTCTCGGTACGCAGGCTTTGCTCGAATCGGTGGTTCATTATGATCAGACGAAGAAGGATGCTGAGGGTGCCTGAAAGATCCTATGGTTATTATTTGGTCAAATGCATAATACTAGCTACAAAGGCCCTGTAACGAGTTAACTGGGAGAATAGATGTCAATAAGAGGACAATAACTCCAGAAATTTCCCATACGGCAGACCTTCACCAGGTCTGGCACTCCTTGTATTCATAGAGTGGTCAAGTACGGTTCTCTTTCGCTTCAAACAGACGGCAGGGGTAGGAGACGGCGTGCTTTCAAAACTCGAACATGCCAACTGGACGACGAGTAAAGCTGCAGATAATCACTCGGATTGTGAGTAATTGCGACATCATGACTGACAGACAGTCGTGACTTGTTTTCTACCCTCGTAGCAATCCAGAACGCGCCAGCTTGAACCATCGGAAGCGGGCATGCAGATTTGTGCTGTCGGATTCCTGCAGATAGGTTCCAAGGTTAGTTAGCCCTGCATGGGCTCGGTGGTTTATCCGGACCTGGTACCTTGCATGTAGTCGAACAAATTCATAGCTTCAAGTTCGATATTTTCGTTCAATTCCCTATTTTTGGGATCAGTGATGGCCTTTTGGGAGGTATTTCCTTCATAGTCTCATGTATGTCCCCGGATGTCCCGATTTGATAAAGCTTGTTTTGGAAAGTCGGTAATGCGCTTTCTCAGTAGCTCTATAGTCGGCAAGAGACGTTCTTGGTTATATTTGAAACGCCACCTTATGGATAGTCATTGTAGCGTAGAAAGTATATCTGAGATTGAATTGCTGCAATATTGCTAAAGCCAAAGAGCAAGGCTTATGGTGTTCTGCAAATTATTTAAATAAGTTTGGGAACAATGATAGGAGAGCCAAGGTTTTGGCTTCTATCGGAGCCATACATCATATTGCGTTTTCTTTTTTTTTTTTTTTTTTGGATTCGAAATATCGACCACAACTCGCACACTCAGGAAATCTAGTATTTATGGCAATGATATGAGGTCACAGAATATTATTCAGTTACTCTGTGAAGGTGACATTTGCTGGTTGAAATAATACTCTTCAGAATCTCAACAAACAGATCTTATTCGCGCATTGTAGAAGGACAATGCACCCACTCTGCAAGATCCACATCTGACCTACATTTTCAGTATTCAATTATTAAGTGATGCCAATTCCTCGTTTCCAAAGATATTATTTGAAGGCATTTGGAGATTGTCCGGCTTCACCATTTCCGGATGTGATTCAACCATATCAACCTCATTCCTCTGAGATGTGAGATTGCAGAGACGATCTAGAATCACGTAGAAGTGAATAGAGATTTTGTCTTTGTTGATTGAAACATATTTCAAGACTTCTTTCACTTTCTCGATGCTTTGGGCACATGATATCGATTCAACAGAGGGGATAACTTTGAGATGGGTGACTGGGAATAAGAGTGCGTGGAAGAGGGCATATCTGAAGCATATAAGTTTAGCCTATGAGCCAACTCTTGAGCAATGATGAAAGCATCAAGAACAACTTACAACATGAAAGGAATCGTTAATTTCGAGAATTGTCCATTTGATATCATGCCGGATATCACATCAATTGTATTCCGTGCAATGCCAAGTCCATGCGCAAGACACGATAACTCCCCAGAATGTTCTTCATCGTTGGCTCCGAGCCTTTTCCTTGCTATCCATTGCAGCAGTAAGGGCCGGTGTATCAGAAGACGCAGGCTTCTGTCACAGAGTTCCTGTTTGTTACGGGCTACCAGATACCAGTTTGGTACAGAGTGGAAATTGGCATGCTGCGTGCAAAATGAGGAGCCGATGTGCCAGCGGTCTATTGTTTCCTCTAGGCTTTTGATGTCTTGTGCTGTTACGCTGGTGCTTGATATTAAACCACGGTATAATCCGTTGACCATGCGATGATAACTTGATTGTTGAATGAGGCCCGAGTAGATGGTTGGGCTATCTGCTATTGAGCGAAGTGGTTCGCCGGAATTTGGAACCTACCCAACGAGAATTAGAATCAATAAGTCAGTGGAGCTGCCACAGAAACTCACTTTTTCAGGAATGTTAGAAACGGGATTTACGGTAATTAGTATATCCTCGGGAAGTAATAGAGGCCGCGCGTAGATCTTCGCAGAGCAATTTTCGGAGCAGTAGACCGTCCACCAAACCCGCCTTCGAATTTCGTTGTTCAGGGGACTGAGGTTCAAGTTCAATTCCGAAGGCTCGACGTGCAGATTAAGACTCATAGCGATCCGCATTGCCGCTCCCACGTATTGCCAACTCTCCTCGGGACTGCCCTGTCTCTGTGCGACATCACTTAAGAGAACCAGGGCTTGAACGAGAGTAATGTTACCGCTGCCGAACATGGATATCCCCTGCATATTTTGTTTTTCCTGCTCGTAATACATTGCCTCGTCATCAGTGCCGTCCGGGTGGATCCATGCACCGACAGCGAGTATCATATTCACCAGAATCAGCCACGCGGTCTCATTAGCAGGGGAGATGCTCCCTCCATATTCGGCCCTGAATATGGGTTCATGCACGATCGGATTGAGTGGATGATATTGTTGAAAATAAGCATCAAGATATATCAAGTCAACTTCGCTGGAAGCAAGAGCGCTTGGTCTTGGTGAAAGCCCATTGAAGCCAGCTACTTGCTCCAGCTGCTGTACTTCCGTTGAAGATGCGGTGGCTTCACTATTTCCACGTGAAAATTGTTGTAAGAGATCATCAAACGCGTTATTGAGTACGCTTTCTGTCCTCGAAGGGTGCTCAACAGCGGCCGTTTCATCGACGTCGGTAGGAAGCTCAAACTCCTGCGACAGGCCATCCTCAAGTAAGCGGCGGGTACATTGTCAACGTCTCCGTTTGGAAATAGTTTGCTCAACGCTGTTTCCAGCATCTCTAATCTAGTCTCCACAGCCGTCAAGTGTCTGATTGGGTTGGACTGCACACAAGGCAATCTATAGTGTAGAAAAAGCGAAGCCACGTACTGTCGCGTAGTGGCGTGTGGACGACCCTTCTGAGGATAAACACATTCCCTATTCGTTTGCCTACACTGTACACAGGTAGGCCGTCCTTTTGAGCACTGTTGAGAGTGGTTATTATTTTATCATATCAATCGCGTGGGAAGGGGAGAACCTACCTTCGCTTTTCGCGCCCTGCATTCTGTACACTTTCAATTCCAGGTCAGTAATCCATCACAATTTATATGCAGTCTCATCAAATAGCCACATACTGCTGGAACATGGGAATTCCGGCTGTATTTTCCCAACTCCATTCGGGTGCCACTGGACATCTTAATTGTCTGAAATGCTGGAGTGAGCTGAATCGTGGCGTGACAATGGCAGTGAATGGGTGCTTCCCAGAAAGTGTGCCCAATTTTGTACAGATCATTGTTGCTTGATAATTACTCACCATTCAGCAGTTATCAGTGTCCATGATGGATGTTGGGCCGTTAACGGACTGATTAGTAATATTGCATCAGAAGATAACTAGTTAGCTACTATTGTAATACATTTCTGCGGGAATCTCGAGACCTGCCCTTTCCGTTTTCGGTCCGACTTCTCGCCGCTTTTGGCTCCCTGAGCCGCCCGGAGCGTACCCGGAGCGAGGTGATGCGTGCCTGGAGCGCTCAGGGAACCGCGCCGGAGTGATCCTGGAGTGACCCCGGAGCAACTTGGGGGCCTCCCTGATCGCTCAGGCTAGCAAGTAATAATTACTGCCTATCACTGCCCTGTGAGGCCAAGACCAGTGCAAATAGTGCTATTCAGCCTCATTATCATGAAACACTATAGCCTTGTGCCATGTATGTACATATTGCTCAATAACAACTCCATAATAAGGACTGATCACTGATGACAGTGTATTCAAAGAGCCCGTTGCTCCACAAAAGGCATTTAGGACTTCTCTAAGTTACAAAATGAGCTATACATGTATGCACGCATAATTCATTTTTGGGATAAGAGGAGCGGTAGTGACTACAAAAGTTGAACCTGGTGTGTGTATCCAGGAGAATTGTACAAGGATTAAAATATGAGAATGACCATAAGGAACAAGACAATGTCTATGTCAGGATCAAGAGAGGTCTGAATTCTTTCCAAGCCATGGCTGACATTTTCTGGTCCCCTTCGTGTCAGTGTCACGGGCTCGGAATAGTAGATAATAACAAACTGATATTCCTATCTAAACTATTGTAGCCATCGACGAGAATAACGAATCTAAAGAAGAAAGGAAAAGAAGGGAAAGTCTATTTACACGAAGGAGTCTTATATGGTTGTGTGTGGCCTCGCTAAGCAGCTGTTTGCCTTGATTGCTTTCATGGCATTGTTTGCCATATGATAGTGAATGTTGACAAAGGCATTGAGCTGAGCTGAGCCGTCACAATCATAAAAGACCCACATAAGCGTTCACAAATTAATACACTGTGCCAAAAAGGTACCAGCTGCAATATCAAAAGGTGTTGCAAGAATGTGTGTGTGTGTGTGTTTAGTATCCATAATCATCATGAAATTATGATAACTTGTGAATTAACTTTAAATTACTAGGTAGTTAAGCAAAAATAAAGAGCAGGAGCAAAAGACCTCATCCTGAGACACCTCTGCGACGGCCTGTAATGACCAATGAACAATGAGGAATGTATGGAGTCTGTAGTTATATATTCTTGATTATCATACACACGCGAGGGCTTGTCTTCGCTATCCCAACCACCACATATGTGCTGGCCCATTCAGCTGCACCAACTCAGTGTATCTCTGTATGTTTATTTCCAAAACTGCCACCATTTGGATTGCCGCTTCTTCAGTTTCGCAACTCCAGCTTTCACCACTGACATGACTTCCTTGTCTTCTGACTTTTGTGCATCTTCAAGGATTTCATTAATAGAGTAATCATCGAAGTTTGCTTTCTCAAAGAAGAACTCCAGGGCATCAAGACGTTTCTTTTTCATTGCCTTGGAAAAGACAAGGCAATTCACTTTTCCTCCTTTCTTAACCATTTTGACTATAATCTCCAATGGCTGTGAAGAATCTAGTGCTGCATAGAGCGCTCCACACCCTGCGAAGCAACCCTCTCGGGGATCAGCTCCATTATCCAGTAGATAGTGAATCAGTGGGAGTGTCATGTTGCTGGTATGTGACTCATGTCCCTGACCCCCGTGACAGGCTTCAGTCAAGAATGTCTGGAGAAAATTGAATTCCAAGTTGACAATGTCAGGTTGGTGTGCATGAAGAAGCTCCACAATCTCCATGTTGGGATGGTCAATGATCGCCTTAGCAACGATTTCATAACTAAGATCATATTGTGGATGCATTGTCAAGAGATAGCGCAGTATTGCAACATTTTCATGAATGATGGCTGTTATAAACAGCCTGAATAAGGTGCTTGGCCTATCATCCTTTTCCATCCAGTCCAGCTTGGCTCCTGGTTGGATATTGTGGGTTTGGTATATTTGTTGCAGCTGTGACAGGTCACCGGTCCGGCAAGCTTGTAGCATTCCTGTTTTATAGGCTGGAAGTTTTTCTTCGTCTTCATACACAAACTTGAACGTGGGTGCGTCCATGATGTATGTCGGAGGTGACGTTGGCGCTCTTCAGTATGAGGAGGAGGAGGAGAAGAAGAAGAAGAAGATGATGATGATGATAATGAAGGAAGGAGTAATAATTTTAATAACAGACACAGTTATACTGCTAGTAGTAATAATGAATAATAATAAAATGGTTGAATGAAAGAGTCTGTCGAAGGATGGATAAAAAGAGGTAGTGTTGAGGGTCAGCCCCTAGAAATCCGCCTTGTGACCATCGCTCTCCACTGCGGCGTTTGGTGATCAGCTACAGCCCCCACGACATGGCGCACGCAAGGCTTAATTTTTTCCTTCCAGATGTGATTCAGGGATCATGGGAAATTTTCTGAATTAGCCAAGGACGGCCCCCAAATGTTGAAATGTCAAGAGCATGAGCGCCTTGGAAGCGCTGCACAGTACACAGGCACAACATAAAAGAGCAGATTAACTATGACAAGTCGCACTGTGAACAATCACTTTATTCTTTCTCTCCCTTTTCAATTCTCTCGAGCAGGCAAAAATGAGCTACTCTATGTCTACTCTTATCTCTCTGTTTCTGATTCTCGGCGCCCATATCTTGCCAGCGCTGGCTGGCTCTTGCCTTTCTAGGCTGCGAGATTCTCAAGGCGACTCCAGTTACGATGCCCAATGGGCTAAATGCAAAACTCACCCAAAACAATGGGCGTGTGAGCATCCCTCAATCACGTTCCCTACTGTCGACTGTCTGAAGGAAGATATGAGAACCTGTGGAATTGTTGGCACAGGCCCAAGCATCTTTTACTCCTTCGGTGCCACGACAACACAAGCCCGGGAAAATCTCCGAGACAAATTGAATCCAAAGGGCGTGATGTATAACGATGCCCTGGACAGAAAATACTTTATAAAGGTGCTGGAAGGCCGGGAGCAATTCAAACTGGGTCAACAGAATCGGATGCAGGTCTTTAGAGACCGATATGCACAGGCTCTCGCAGAGGTGGCTAAGGATGAGGTCTTTATGGTCATGCTCAATTACAATGGCGAGTTCGGGGGCACTGGGATCTATCAGAATTCAAGGGAAGGCGAACCTGCCAACGTTTGGACCAAAATTGAACTTCCCACCTTGCAAAAAAATAGACAGGTCAGGAAGATCACCTCTGTTTCTGTTAGCGACGGTTATAAACACCATGTCGACTGGCAGCCCGGCAAAGGGCGGGTTTTGCCGTTCCAAGATACCCGCCAAACCCCTGTCCCTGCTCCCCAGCCCGGCAAAAGGGATGCCAACCAGTGCACATTGGACGAGACCGAGGACAACGAGGAGTGTGAAGAATAGATCAGTGAAGCTGAGGATGGTTATGGCAAGGCGCAAGAGTCAACAGTGCAATCATTCTTCCATTCACGCTGTATGATTATATAGAAACACAGAGTCTGGAGTAAAGAAGGCAATGTTGGAGACTTTTTATTGGAGTTCCTGGTTTGATACTGTCTTGGTACCGTATCGGTACTGTATCGTTCTGTCACCCTGACCGCACTACTGCCATATTTTTCAAGGGAAAGCCCAAATAGGATGGCATGACCGGAAGCAACAGCCAAAAACTCCAAAGTCACTGATCAGCTGGTGAGCCACGCATGAAAGGGCCCATAACTGCAATCACAAGCAGCAGCATAGCGTAAGGGGTGTCACGGAGCTCGGCCAGGTTAATGGAACATCAACTCATGTGTTCTGTCTAGGTAGCTATCGACGAGAATAATCAACATGAGGAAGGAAGAAAGGAGGTAACGCCATATTTATCAACAAAGCAACAAAGCAAACAACTGTTAGCACTTGATGATCACGTGCTTCTTTCACCGCCCTCGTATGGCCTAATTAGGTAGTTGGCCGGTCTGTTCGACCGACCACCCAATCAACTACTCTTTCCCATATACTCACAACAACCATACCTCACGTGATAAGCAACCAACGTGACCAGGCCGTCACAATGCCTCAAGGAAGTCAAGTTTATCCATATGGTTGAAGCCCTCCCGCATCCGATTTTGAACCAAGCATCCATATGCTTCCTTTAAGGGTGAGAAGCAGCTCATATCAAGAGGCTGACAATAATTTGATGAATGGGGTGGCATACAGATGGGAATTATATCATTCTCACTGCATATTTTATCAAATTCAGGAGTCAGATGGCTACCATGGCCATCTAGAACTAAAAGGCGGTATTTTCCAGTTGTACGGCTAGTGGTTTCAGGAATGAAGACCTTTTGAAGCCAGCGGAGTCCAATTTGGTCTGATGTCCATCCATTAGGACTAACTTCAATCCTCCAGTTGTGTGGTAGCTTTGAGTCTTGATACCAGCCCTCAATATGAACTGATCCTTTGAAGACAATGCACGGCGGCAAGACCCATCCCATAGAGTTGACACACTCAATAGATGTAACCCATTCCCGGTTCCCAGGCTGTATAACCTGACGCCGGCCATACATATCAGCTCTAGTCACCACTTTTGTAGTAGCAATTAGGCCCATTGCATAGCCAGTCTCATCAAAATTGTAGACATCTTCATATACAATCCCATGCTGCATCATCGTGATGCGTACAAGGTCAAACCACTCTTTAATGATCTTTGGATCCTCACATTTTGCATGCTGGTAGTTGTACCGTCGAGAATAGCTGGTCTTAATCTCATCATGGCGTTTAATGAAGTTGGACACCCAGTTTTTGCCAACGGGTTGGTAGTTGGTAGATCCCCGCCCTGCAAGGAGGATATTGGCCATATCCTGAACATGAGATGGTTGGGGGGCTGCTCCACGTCGGTCCATAGAGAGAATCCAATGTAGAAGTGATTCCTCCTCATTTTCAGTCAATTTATGATTGTTGGCGCGTCTCTCAGATCAATTCCGTCTGCCTCTTAGGCGGTTTTGGAGAGTGGTGAAGGGAACTTGGAAACCATCTGCAGCTTTCTGTATAGATTCAACTTGTGACTTTTCTAAAGCGGAAATGGCTAATAAGATCCTTCCTTCCTGCTCGACTAAACTTCTTGAATTTTTATGCAATTTTGGAGGCATGGTGGGTGGTTAAACTGCTTCAGTTTTCCGAACGCGAGAGAGACGCGTCGGGTGATCGGCTCGCTTGGGTGATCGGCTCGCTTGGGAATTACATTAGTTAACGTAATTGAGAGGTTAGCTTTTAGCGTGTCAAACCTAGGCTGCGGCATATCGTACGACTTGGATGTGGTGACCACATCCAAGTCCGCAAATTGCGGATGTTGGATATCATCCCGATATCCAAGTCCAACTGCGGATATCCATTGGATATCCAATGGTATATGTTGGATACCCAACAAATATCCGCACTAGCATAAAATTCGCTAATTTACCCTATTCCAGACTATCAGGTGACAGTTATGAAGCTGACAAACCCCTGTTTTAAAACCGAATGTATTCATGTTTTGGTTATGACAATACTATTCTGCACTTTCCCCTACGTACTAGACGAAATAATAAGAAATGATCTTGTATTTATTATTAAATACTATTAAAACGATAGATTTGGCATGAATTGTAGAGTAGATAAGGCGTGATTGCGAGTAATATATGATTGTTGGTTGATTCATGCAGTCAGGGTAGAAATATATATTTAACACAATGCGAACTAAGCACATTTTCTTGCAAAGGACTACAGTATGACGTTAATCAATGAAATTTCGTCGAATTCCCTCTAAAATAGTACAAGAAGATAGAGAAAAGCTTCATAAAACTATATGTAACCTTAAATTAATATAGTCATATATAAAAGTAGAGAGAAAATTGCACTCAAAAACCAGATTTGACGGACTTAATGGTGTTCATTTTAATTTTCATGATCGAGGGATTTTGCTGATATCAGTTGGATATCCAACTGATATCCAACGGACTATCCACTAAATATCCACTTCTGCGCGAGAATACCCAATTAGTGTCTGGTATTATTATCCAACACATCAAAGTCGTGTCTGTGGCTCCATTTGCCTATATCTCTGATATTTTCAGTTCTGATATTTGTGAGTCTGACTCTGAATCTACAGTTATTACTGCCTTGCTTTCTTATTCTTCATTAATCATGTCGCAATCGCAAGCATCTGGTAGTCAATATGAGGCATCCCACTACGCGGATTCCTTCATTGATCCAGAACTTCTTCAATCTGATGATTTCACTGACGCGCTTGGTAGTGAAACACCATCCTCAACTCACTTTTTGGACTTTCCTATCCCCCCTTGGTATCATCGCGCACCGGACTCACTAGAGTGTGTTGGCAAGCCCCTTCAACAGCACTATATTCTCTATAATAGTGATTCAACCAATGCAAAGATGGGCGAATCCAGAAGAGAATTTGTGGAATGGTGGTTGAAGACAGAGTATGGCCAAAAGCAAGATATACAGAGGTCTATTCGATGGGATAGCAACCTCAAAAAGTCTGATGTTTGGTCATCATTTGATCAGGTTGCACATGCAAAGACTGGCGAGCCAAAGGTTATGTGCAAGCACTGTCAAAATGTGATTATCCACCCAGCACATCACCGTGCAGGTTGTTCTCCAATGAAGACCCATCTTGCTAGTGCTGTCTGTATTAAGCCACAAACCTTGAGGAGTAAGAGGCAGGGTATAGACCAATTATTACAAGACTTGGTGTAATGGGCCGAAGCCTTGCTATCTAATATATAGATATGTACAGAAGAACTCGTTGGGAAAAAGGAAAGAAAGAAAGAAAGAAAGAAAGAAAAACACACTGGCGGTGGATTTATATACTCGTGATCAGGTGATCGTAGATCACCTGACTTCGGCACGCTCTTGTGAATAGCTTCAATCGAGAACCATTTATGGTTCGAGGTGCCTTTCGGGCCTAGCCCGTTACATTACCCCCCTCCTCGTCGCCTCCGCGATCGCCCCCCGGCGTGGGGTGGCTCAGTTGGTATACTCAAGGCCGATTGGATAACAATCCCATTCATCGTTTTGTAGGTTTCCCAGTCATCCAATGCTATGGTATCCTCCATGTTCCTTGCATCGTTCCATTCCGGTTCCTGCCAGCCAATGTATTTGACTAGAAACTCATGTCTTTCGCCTCGTCCCCACCGTCGAAAACACTCATCTAGTATTCGTTCGACCATATATTCTTCATTCCCATTGATCATTTCTGCAGGAGGTTGGTAGTCATCTTTCCGTTGGCTAGGGAAGGGGTCCATTGCCACTGGGCGTAGGAGCGCTGTATGAAACACGTTGTGAATTGTGCCTGGTGTGTTGAGGCGGTAGGCGTGGGATCCAATCTTTTCTAACACAGTAAATTTTGCCTGCCTGCTTCCCAGTTTCTTGCTAGGGCGTTCCGTTTGTATATTACGCAGGTCAAGCCAGACTTTCTGTCCAACCTGGTATTCAGGGGCAACATCTCTTTGACGATTGGCATAGTCTTCTTGTTTCTGTTGGGCGACAGCAAGTTCTGTTGTGGCGATGTCAAGAGCTCCCCTTAGCTTGGCTGCAATTCTTTCACCTCGTTCACGCATGGTGCCCAGGTCTGGTGCTGAAAGGTTGATTTCAACATCCTCTTCTAACTGAAAGGGATCGACATGGTAGCCGTGGTCAAGGAAGAATGGACTGACACCTGTGGAGGCAGCATCCCAGCTGCATATTGCAAGCTGTGCCATTGGTAGCAATGACGCCCAGTTTGATTGTGTGTGGTCACAGAATGAGCGCAAGAATAGTTCAATAGTAGCATTCATTCGCTCAGTTTGGCCGTCAGTTTCAGCGTGGTAGGCAGTTGATTATTATTATTATTATTATTATTATTCATACACGCATCTGTCAGCCCTATAGGCCGAGTGGCGGCAGGTCCTGCGGGGCAGCTGGGTAAGCCGCTGTAATGGTAGTCGCTATGTACATCGTCGCCTTTATACACATATCCTGATATCCCATTCCGCTCGTTGTATATATCCTGTGCTGCTGGTTTTCGTGCCGCTGTTCCCATGGCCACAAAGATCCATGGGCTTGTTGGATACTGTCTCATTTCCTTCCCTACTTCTGCAAGGCGTGTAACCTCGGCTGCGCTATGCTGCCGGTTGCCCCAAGTCTGTTGTTGTGACTCGGTATGTGGTTGGTAGAGTTTGAAACTGGCCTAGGAGGCCTGTCTCAAGCATGAAGTGCACTGCCTTCGGCACCAAGTCCGGCCGTGTTAGGTAGGCCCGGTAATCCAGCTCCCGCCTTGATCCTTGTGTAAGATGACGCATCCAAGGTCCTGCCTGGTTTGTACAGTGGAGGAGAACATGGTGTATATCTTGATGACTGCATCCACAAGAGCATTCAGTTGATTCCATAGCATTAAAGGTACCAAGATAACTAGCCAGCGCAATCTTCCCAGTTTGCATTTGAATGAGGACTGATGTGGCGGCTCTCTGTAGGCCTTGGTATAATTGCATTGGTGCCTTTGAGGGTTCTTTCCATAGACAATGGAGGGAGTTCCTGTGGGGGGAAGCAGCCCATTCAGTCTTCCATGCATTTGCTGCTTCTATGCAGAGGGTTCTTCAAGTGCTAGCCATCAGGGTAAACTCTTCCACACCACTGGGTGCCAGGGAATTAGCAGCTTCTTTTGCAAGAGTGTCGGCACACTCATTTCCATAGATGCCTTCATGGCCTGGGAGCCAATACAGCTGTATATCCCAGCTGCATTCCTGTAGTTGAGATGCAGTGCGTGTAATTTCGCTCAGGATATATTGGCCTGAAGACCTTCCTGGAGCTGAACATGCTTGAATTGCCGCCTGATTGTCTGTAAAGATGATTGCTGTATAGGCCTGATGGGAACATTGTGATGTCAGTCTGAATGTGTTGCATATTTGGGTGAGAGCCATCTCTATGCCTTGCAATTCCGCTGCATATACAGTATGAGTAGCTGGGGAGCCAATGTGAACTGCCTGGCGCCCTAGAGGTGAAACCACTGCTGCTCCAACTCCCTGTTCTGTCAAGCTGCCATCTGTGTATGCAATGATGTCAGCGCCGCTATGTACAGCGGCTTGGTGAGCTGCTAAGGCATCTTCCTGAGTTTCTGCTATGTGGGATTCCAGACCTGACCACCATGGGGGGGTCACATGTGGGTGTATAACCTCCAGTCTGTCCTGAGAGATTGCAGTTCGCCGACCCCATTGTTCTAGTGGAGATGTCAGGGGGTCTTGGTCTGGGTTGGTGAACCATCGCATGCATCGCTCCTGTGCATTCCTTGGTGCTGGTCGTTGGCCAGAGCGGCGTATCTCAATGAGGGTGGTCATAAGGGGAGAGGTGGCTATCCAGAGATATGATTCTTTAGCTGCACGCTCCAATGCAATCATCAGAGGGGGTATGTTGAGACATATCTCTAAAGCAGCTCAAGAGGTCGTTCTAAATGCGCCGGCAATCCTATAGAGGGCCCTGTGCTGGATAGATTCCATGGCTTTCCTAGCAGCATTTTCTGCCGCCTTGAAGCCCCATCCAGCCCATATGAACCATGTGGAGCAGGCAAATGTAATCTGCAGCCATAAGACTGCTGTGTACATTTGGTGGAGATGGGATAGGGTGATTCCACAGGTTGATCCTGCTATGGAGCAAAGCGCTGCTATCATTTCAGTTGCTTTGACTTGGGCATGTTCAACTTGTTTCATGCTGGTGAGATGCTGGTCTAACTGGACACCAAGGTAGCGAAGGGTAGGCACTGGCTTAACCTCTACCCCTTGCACTTTGACTGAAGCATTGGTTGAGCTCAATGGTCTAGGAACACCTCGAGCCTTCCACCACAAATGTATCAGCCCATATTTTGCTGGTGCAAACTTGGAGGCATGTTGAGTTTCCCATTGTTCTGCTATTTTATGTATTTGTTCAAGACATCAGCAGTTAGCTGCAGCGGCCCAGCTCCAGACAAGTATGCATATATCATCAATGTAGCCAGTCACCATAGCTTTTCCAGGGTAAGCCTCATGTATTTGGTCGATTAGGTCTGCATTGTAGAACAGGTAGAGAATTGGAGAGAGAGGTGAGCCTTGGGGTATGCCTGTATCTGTGGTAAACTGGCCTGTTGCTCCCTCCATCAGTACAATATCTGTGATACGGTGGTGTAGGAAGCTCGCTATCTGTCACAGGCTGCGCCTGTAGAATAAATGATATGTTATCCGGAGGGATGATGGGAGTGGTTATCTGACTACGTACCCCGCAAAAGGTACTTTTGTATATAAAAGACTGTCCGATCGGACATCTGTTCTTCTCCCCTTCAACGGAATCTCTTGTATGATAGCTAGTCATTGGCACTGTGGGCTTAGCCCTTAACACTATCCAGTTGACAGCATTGATTGGAACCCTTCGTTTCTGGAGGTTATGGATCAAACGTTTATGTGCAGCGTTGTCAAATGCTCCACTAACATCCAGGGTGAGCAGTGTGGCTACCAATGCGCCAGTACGCCAGGATGCATGGACTCGTTCCAACAGGAGGTGAATAGCATGTTCACATGATCGCCCTCTGCGGCCTCCAACATGGGTCTGTGGTAGGAGACTGTGCGCTTCAACCATATAGCTTATGCAGGTTGTGATAACTGCTTCTAGTGCTTTTCCAATTGTGTTCAGCAGTGCTATTGGTCTGTATGCCTTTGGATCTGCATAGTCCAGTTTGCCAGGCTTCCGCAGTACCACTGTAGTCGACTTTCAGAAGTGTTCTGGGCAGTATCCCAACTGCAGGCAAGCGTTGAACAGGTTGGTGAGATGACTTAGGAAGGCCGGGATGGCTAGAGCGCGATGTAGGGTCAGATTCAGTATACCATCAGGACCAGGAGCCTTGTTTGGCGCAGCCCATTGGATTGCCTGACAGACCTCCTTCTCTGTGATGGCAGGCATTGGTAGTGGTTTGGGGTATTCATAGCCAGGGATGTCGGAGAGATCCGCTTCAGGAGGTGGGGGAAATAGAGTCTCCTGCAGTGCCTGTGCTTTCCTTTCTGGAGTTTCATATGTTTGGTTCCCTGCATGAAGAGTTGGTGTATAGGTTGGTTGAACACCTCTGCAACAGCATGCCCAACAGGCCAGTTTCCAAAAGCCTTCTATTGATTCAGTTGCGTCCTCCACACGGGCACAGTGATTGTTCCAGCTCAGTTTAGCAGTTTCTCAGCCTAGTGTGTGCTTGGCCTGATGGAACGCCTTGATATCTTCCTCCTGGCCAGAGGCAGCCCAGCATCGTGTGCGGTTAACATTGTTGCGTAGTCTCTTTAATTCCAAGGGGTATCCTGGGCAGGAGTAGGGAGTGATCCTGGCTGTAGGGACAGTGGTCTCTGCAGATTGCTGGATGGTTTTAATCAAGTGGTCAACTGTGGCATCTATCTCCTCGGTGGTGGTTAGGGGGCATATAGGCTGGAGGTCTGCAGCCAGCGTCTTTAGTAAGGTGTCCCAGTCAGCTTCTCGCCACTGCATCTTTAGCTTCTCTGGAGACTTCTGCACAGGTATGTCTAATTCTGTGAGAACCAGTATGTGGTCTGCTGCATGCATCCAGTCCCGTCGGTCTTGACAACAAACCAGAAGATCTGTAACCTCAGCGGTAGCCCATGCCAGGTCAATTGTAGTCTGGTGGCGACCCTGACCTGTGTGCTTCTCATATGTAATAGTGCCTGGCGGTGTAAGCAGTTCTAAGCCATGGTCTTCAGCTATCCTGATGAGATCGTCTGCTTCCTCATGGCGGTGGTCGTAGTCAGGTCGGGCCCACATTGGATGATGGGGGTTGAAATCGCCCACTACCATGTGTTTCTGGTTGGGATATTCAGCCAGTGCGTTGTGCAATGCACCAATGACACTGGGTTGGCCTGTGACAGGGCTGGGGTTATATGCGTTATGAATGTGTATGGTGTCGCGGCGCTCTACTAGGGTGATGGAACGTCCAACTCATGGGTTCTACCTAGGTAGCTATCGACGAGAATAATCAACATGAGGAAGGAAGAAAGGAGGTAACGCCATATTTGCCAACAAAGCAATAAAGCAAACAACCCCACCTCACGTGATAAGCAACCAACGTTGAAGCGGGGTCTCTCGGATCGTAGCTCAAAAGGGAAATCGGGGGTCGATTGTTCCAGACTAAACGAGGTCTATATGTAGATAACTAGTTTAACGAAGAGCTGTATTGTCTAACAAATGTATGTGCGCATACGCAACTGATTGAGTGCTTAATCTACAATATGTGCGCACACATCGACTATAAGAATCTCCTGACCTCGCTACTCGGGTCAACCATTTATCCGATCGATCCTTATCACTCCCCTTCGTACAATCGTCGCGTATTCAAATCGATCAAAAATGATATATCTGGCAATTTGATAAGCAGCAGTTGGATGCACGCTTCAACTTCTCCTAGATGTTGAATTCCTTTCTCGCTTGATTAAGTGAGGCCCAGGTCTTCAACCAACCGTCCTTGGCTAGCATGATTGGTGACCTTCATCAAACCATCAGCAATCATCTTGTCGGTAGGGAGATGCTCCAGGCGGATCTCTCCATTGCCTATGTGGTCCTGGATGGCATGATATCGTACGGCTATATGCTTCGTCTTTGGGTGATTAATCAGATTGTCAGCGATCTTTATGGCGCCCTGGTTATCCTCATAAATGGTAGTCAGAGCGTCATGATAAATGGATCCCTTTCCTACAGCATATAGGAAATGTCTAATCCAAACTGCTTGTTTGGCTGCCTCTGATATGGCCATATATTCAGCTTCTGTCGAGCTCTGTGCAGTAACCAATTGTTTCCTGCTCATCCAGGTGATTGGTGTACCATCAATAAAGAAAATGAAACCAGTGGTTGACTGATTCTTCACTGAATTAGCATATGCAGAATCAGCATATGCATATAATCCTTTTGGTCTCCCCTTTGCACTAAACGTCAGGCTACAGCCTATAGTGCCCTTGACATATCAAAGCACATGTTTGGCCACTGCCAAATGGACCTTCCTTGGCTCCGTGAGGCATTGAGACAGTTGATTCACTGCAAAAGCAATGTCCGGCTGTGTGGCTATCACCAAGAAAATCAACCGCCCAATTAATCTCTGAAATAGCTTATGTTCAGCTCATCCAAGCAGTGAGCTATCTGGCACTTCCAACTTAACACTTGGGCCAATAGGTGTGATTGCAGGCTTGCAGTCAGCCATGCCAAATTCCTCCAGAATTTGTTGCACATAGGACTCCTGGTCCAGTTGAATAGACCTATCTTTTCCCCATGTGAAATGAATGCCCAACAGCTTCTTGACCAATCCTGAATCAGTCATTGGATGGAACTTCTTGAGCTTCTGCTTCACTGCATTGATATCTTTGGCATCCTTGCCAAATATCACTATGTCATCCACATACACAGCGATGATCATACCCCTGTCATTAATGAATACACTGGGGTCAGCGGTAATCGGCCTAAAACCTATCCTCTTCAGGAAATCACTAATCTTTTGATGCCATAGATTAGTGGATTGGTGAAGGCCATATAGTGACTTCTTCAGCTCCAAAACTAGGCCTCTAGTGCTAGTAACCTCCAGATCAAAGTCCTGTAATCCTTCTGGGATTTCCATGCAGTTAGGCTTGTCGAGGTTGGATCCAGCAAATGCATTATTGGCATCAAGCATATGTGCCAACAAACCTAGTCGGGCTGCTATAGCCACTAAGATTTGTAAGCTATCTATCTGAAAAACTGGTGCAAATGTTTCATTGAAATTGTCATCTGATTGCTCATTCCCCCTGGCAACCAGCCTGGCTTTGAAGCGGTTGATTCGGCCATCTGGGCCTAACTTCACATCAAACACCCATCTAGTTGATGAAATTGTTCCTTCAGCTTCTTTTCAGGGTATCAATTCCCATGTGCTGAAGCTTATCAAGGTGTTCAGCTCTTTGTGAATCGCTTCCTTCCATTTTGAGCCATATGTCAGATCATTGACGGCTTCACTGTACAATCTTGGTATGCAGATTCCAGCTTTCTCACATGTAACACATGCCTTCTCTGTAATTTCATGTTCTCTATTGATCTGCAATAGCTCCACAGCTACTGCTAGCCTAGCCAAATGAGCCTGCATGTGCTGAGCTGGACGATCACTATTCCCAGTGTCCTCCCCTTCAGCTGTTAAGGGCTAAGCCCACAGTGCTAATGACTAGCTATCATACAAGAGATTCCGTTGAAGAAGAGAAGAACAGATG